>JAAAKB020000024.1:1927935-1941273 GCA_010014835.2 Apostichopus leukothele
AAGGAATATCTAGAAGCATGTGTGTAACATGCTTCAAGACATCCCTTTATTTAGAAGAGCATTATAAAGGAATATCTCAAAGCATGTTACACACACAAAAGAGAATGACGGCAAGTGATATATATTTTGTTTATTAAGTTCAGGTTTTGATGTGATTTCATACTGTAAGTCAGAAGCAACATGTTTACATGCAAGTATCACTAGAGCCTAAGTTGGTGTATCAATGCATGCTCTTACTTGTTCTAATCGAGGGACAAAGTCATGTTTGCACATGTTGCTAAAATGTGAAAGTATTTAGCAAGCAGTGACATGATGTCAGTCACAGAAATTTTAATCTAACCAAAATAGACAAACAGGAAAAATCAGAAATGGCAATAAAAACACTGTTCTTCCTGGAGACCCCAAGAAATCCAACAATTAGACAAACTAACCTACTTACAATACTTGTAAGCAAAGAAAACAATGATATTTTTAATGTAGTCTTGTCTACTTAAATCTAAGATATAGTTTTTGTCTTATTTCTTGATTCTTCTTGTCAAAGACACACAGAAATTTTAATCTAACCAAAAAATAGACAAACAGGAAAAATCAGAAATGGCAATAAAAACACTGTTCTTCCTGGAGACACCCAAGAAATTCCACATTGGACAAAATAACCTACTTACATTACTTGTAAGCTAAGAAAACAATGATATTTTTAATGTGCAGTTTTGTCTTCTTAATAAAACTAAGATATGGTTTTTGTCTTATTTCTTGCATCTTCTTGTCAAAGACACACAGACCTTATTTAGCCTTGCCTCTCACAAAGACTCTAACAGGAAGGCTGCAGCAATGCTACTATCAAATGGTCAATGGTCATCTATTTAAACCGTCTGGCACAACAGATTCACTGGTCTGTCTCAGGTTTAATCTTCTTACAATAGAAAATGTCAATCAATAGAGAAAAGTCCTCTTCCACAGAAGAATAAATTCTCTTTGGCCTTGTGAGGAATATACTGTAATGGCAATGAATGAATCATTACAGAAATCCACCCTAGGATTAGATAATAATACAAAACAAACAACAGCAGCAAGTTACCATCCAGTTATAATGGTGGGAAAGCTTTTCTTTTTGTCACACACCCTCACCCAACAGTATTAAAGAGTTGAAAATACCATGATGATAGAACAAGTCTTGATGCATTTAACTTGCCAGTGGTGAACTTAGGTTGCAAATCTGATTTGTGAAGCAGGAAAGGTCTACTACTACATGGTAATGTTCTATACATAGTTAGCTGGGAGTTCTGCATCTCTTAGCATGGGGCAACTGGCTCGAAAATTATTAACCGATTTTGGCAGAAGCAAGGAAATCTGTTTGCTATCTCAAACTGTTTCAAACTTTTTTTTACAATATCGTATAGTCCCTGGAGAATAATATCTTTCTTAAATTCCTTCTCAGCTATATTCTAGGGATTGACAATAAAAATGGCTATGACTGTCTCAACAATGAAAACAATGTACCCAATGCTTTTCTCTAACACTCACACAATACCGAAATCCCAATTCTTTAACTTGTCTTGTTAAGTTTCATATCAAAACTTGAAATGAGAAAGATGCAACAATTGTTCAAGTACATGCAGTCAGATGCAATGGCTTCAGCTAAGCAATGAATAGTTGAACAGTTGGTGCGAGGAGGATAAATACAGCTCACTGTAATATTCTGAATCACATTCTAACCATTCCAAAACTTGTTTGTGTAAAACCTAGAGGGACTGTCATTTCCATCCTAGCAGTTGTCTTCTTCACAAACAAAATGAGGATATATATACTGAAATGGACTGACAAAAGTTCATCTCTTTTTATGAAGCCCTTAAGGCCATTTTTTCTTTCTCTCCACAATTTTTGTAATCTAAAAACTTCTTTGAAGAACTACTCATGGCTCAAACCAATAGCAACTATCCAATGTTTGAGCTGACAGATAATTTAGAAAAGCACAGAATGATGTTTGCTCAGATTGCTAATCCACCAGCAAATCTCTCCCACTTGGGAGATTATTGAAATCCCAATCATATCCCACTCTATCCTGCGTCAAACCGCTCCCACTTGGGATATATTCTTATGGGTTCCAAGAATCTAAATAATTTGTCTCAAGTGTCAAGAGTGAACTGGTATTGTGCCTTTTAACCAACAATACCTTTTCTTTTTCCACCAGGAGCCCTCTCTATGTATTCATGGAGAAGTTGGACCACATTTTCCGTTCAATACTGTACCACTCTCCTACTTTACCCGCTGCAGATCAATGAGGAGAAAGCTATGGTTTTTATGTTATCTTAAGGTCTGCGGCAGTTCTACATATATCACAGACCCTGTAGCAGTAAACCTACAATATCTTTCTTAAATGGTCACAGCCCAAAGATGCCATCCACTTTACAATGGCTAAATTCTGAATTTTGTTGGTGGGGATAAACACATCCTCCTGACTATAACAAGTCCGGTTATGTAACCCTTTTAACACCTTCTGTTTGCCTATGGGCTTGACAAACCCTTGATTCAATACAAGGTGTAAATGGGGTTCTTTTGAGACTCCTGCATGGCTCAGAAACTACCTTGGTTTAGTATGCACAGGTAAATCCTATAATAATGGCACCAAGGCGGCCAATGGGAACCGCTCTTGTCAATCAATCTGAAAGAAACTAAGACCACTTCAGTCGCAGTTTCCTGGCAAAGTCTCAGAAGAGCTGTTTGTTGTGTAAATGAAGTTGTGATAAGTATAACGTGATCTGCTTGCCGAGAGGAGATAGCGGACAACAAGAAAGGGAAGGAATCATTTGGAGTACAGACTTCACACTAAGACTTGGTATTTCTTACCTGATGATCAGAATGGAATGTACTGTAGTTCAAATCAGGCTAGCTTTATCTTAAACAGACAATGAACATTTCCATCCTGCAGGCTCTCATAACACAATGAAAACTGTACAATAGTTTTAACTTTGTATTTTACAGACGAATCTGATTACCAACATAACAAAATAACAAAAATACAAAATAACAAAAATAACAAAATAACCAACTTTCATCAATTGTCATAGAGTTGATACTCTCCATCATGTGACACTGACTGTAACAGCGAGAGAAACATACATTGCCATAATATTAATTTTCCATATTTACACATTATGATAGAACCAGATTGCATGTGGAGGATAAAAACATACTGTAGAACAGATGGTCTAAACCTGGGAACAGTTTTCTTTGACAGATCTGAATAACATGTCTAAATAATCAAGAAAAACATTTCATAATGAGCCAAAAACACTGAAAACATTCAGCATTAAATTATTCCAGATCTTGGTCCATTTGAATGCTGCACATATTGATTACTTGAACTAGAATGACGAACATCAGGAATCTACCAACTGAAAAACCAACCAACCAAACTTCTTCTCATTTTATTGTTTTCTTTAAAACATCATTTCCCATGGCCTGATTATCCAGTCATTCCCTTTTTCAGGTTTCAGGGACATTATCTGCCGAGTTTAATCCTTAACTGTCTTCATTAGTTAATATTACATATTACGCTAGAAAGATAAGGATGGTTGGTTAGTCGACAATGACAATCTTACACAAACACAGTACGGTGCATGATTCTACTGGGTAGACTGTGACCAGTTAATTTATACTATATGTTTTTATTTCATTTAGCTTCTGAATCCAGCTTAAAATGCTAACATACCTGTAGGTATCTTAAAGGCTCATCATTCAATACGAAAAGTTGTTTTGTCCTAACATCTTTTCAAAATGTACTGAAATGATATATCTACTGTACAGCTGCAATACATTTACCTGTACTTGGCCTACAGTATACATGTATGGAAATTCACCAAAACTAAATCACAGTAAGTACATCACCCACAGCAAACTAAACCGTATGACCAGTGTATAGGTACTGTACCAGTTGCTCCTAAGTAGCACCACCTAACAGCCTGTAAGTGTGTGGGAAGTTACTTCAGTCCTCCCCTACCTGTCTCCTATACATACTGTACATACTCCTATCTAACATGCCTTCTGTTTAGGGGAATTTCTCCTGTCTCCTATTATCCTATACATACTCTACAAACTCCTATCTACAGTACCATGCCTTCTGTTTAGGGGAATTTCTGTCGTTAGATACATGTATAAACAATCTGTTCCTGTTAGATACTTTCATCACTGTGTACATTTGTTTCTTGGAGTGATTCTTGAGTTTTAAGTCAAGCCCTTGCTTTCCAAAGTACAAAACAACACGCAAGGTTAACTAAATGTCAAAACATTTAAATACAATGTTCTACAATACAACACATTGGAATACAATGTACTACACTGCAACAATTAAGGCACAGCATATAACATGACAACACATTAGAATGCAGTGTAATGTAGTGTGTATGTTACACTGCAACGATTAGTAAACAATGTACCACATAACAACACATTGGAATGCAGTGTAATCTAGTGTTTGTACTACACTGCAACAATTAGGGCACAGCATACTACATTACAACACATTAGAATGCAGTGTAATGTAGTGTGTATACTACACTGCAACGAAATGTACTACATAACAACACATTGGAATACAGTGTAATCTAGTGTTTGTACTACACTGCAACAATTAGGGCACAGCGTACTACATAACAACACATTAGAGTGCGGTGTAGAACTGTAGCCTACATTATACAGTGATATTATGTGATTAATATCATAGACCATTGTACTCCTGGTAATAACTACTGCAGCTGAACGGACTCCATCTAACGTCATGTCCCTCACCTGCCTGTAAAATACTCTAAACCTGTTCCACAGCCCATTATATGTAAAACAGGTGCAAGCTCTACGCCAGTGTATCTGCACTGTCAGTACACATAATACTTAAAGCTTACACTGGTTGCGGCCAAACCATGAACTTGTCAGGCTAGCAGCTGTGCTTGATCGCAGGCTCCTCAAACAGTATGTGTACAGAGAGCCTATTTAAAGAGGCATGTCTCATTTACCCTATCTTCCTTCTTTAAAAGTCCTGATATATTAAGCATTTCAGAGGATTCATTTTGACCATGTACAGACTGGCCAAAGCAATATTCTGCAGAACTCTTGAAACATAAATAAATTGTATTATAATATTATGGCTAAAAAAGCAGCAATTTGTTAAATGTTTCAAGTTATCCTACAGCAATAATATTACAGAAGTGAAATTACCATTACCTCCTATACTTGGGCAATTGACGGGATGACAAACTAGTGCATTTTATATGATACAGTTTCTGGCATTAAAATTTTAAAGATAGGTATCCCTTTAAAATGGCTCTATGTATAGCAATGATTGTATACTGCAGACTACTAGCATACAGTGTGTAGTTCTGAAGAGTGCAACAGGGCTATATGCCACCTGCCAAAACATTGCTTTGATTGGTATCAGCCTCAACATGTTGAAACAGTTTAACAAACCATTTCACCTTGTATGAGGACACACAGGGCCAGGTAGGCTGGTGGAAGGCTATGAGAAACAGATGTTAAAATTTGCAATCCAGGATAGGAAACAGACGGAGGGGTATAGTGGCATAGCCAAACCGAAATTAGTAAGCCATGTATGAAAGAGAAGAGTTAAAACTACCGCTGACATCTATTGGCCAGGTGAACGGATGAAAAACATACCAAGATCATTTCAAGAGTGCAAAATACAGGGAGAAATGAAGCCTTTTCGGAAACTGAAATGAGAATATTGCCCATCGATATGATTAAAAGACCAAAATACATGACAGACAGTGACAGTTGTTCTACAAGCTTGTGTAACTACCGTATCATCCTCTGGGCGGTTTACCATCGCTGGAACAATCTCAGGCTCATTTGATCTGTTAATTGTCAATGGTTTGAAGCTACAAGAAACTCTATTTTGGAGAACTTAAAGCAATTTTAGCATTCTTTGCTTCAGTGGTAATTCTGGAGACCGGTAAAAGTCAGCAAAAGGATGATTAACAAGAAGAGAGAAATGAGAATTTAATAATGTGCCAAAGATACTCACCGCACTAAAATCAAGTAGATCATTCAACTCTTTGTCTCCCTGCATCTTCCATAAGACTAGCTAATCCTAAACACCACTCAATCACAAAATCGGGACTTCCAATGTCCTAATTTGGTGAAAGTTCCTCAAAGAGAAGATCACTCCTACTTCAAAAGCTGATAACTCTGCTTTCTTTCCTTCAAAATCTGGTTTTTCACCTGCAGATGGGAACAGAGACCAAAGGAATAAAATAAATAACATATTTAAAAAGAGGGTAAATTCATAATATGGAATTTAGTAACTTATTGACATATATATGCAAATAATTTTACAAATAATTATATAAGTATCATATACCTGTGTACAAATTTTAGTTCTTCAATATAACTATATTAATGAAGACAATCAAATATTATCAAGAATTGTTTTTTTTTATAGCTTTTTTTTTCCATTTCATTTTACTCTCAACTACTTCCATTGTCGTCTAGACAAAGAATGTTTTCTCTTATGAAGAGTACTCTGTAGCTATGTTACTCAACCTCCAGATATACACAAAACACAAGAAATAAAGACCTCAAGTTATCCATTGATAATGAACAATAATCAATGGGAAGGTTTCTTTTGTTTAAATGCAGTGCAGCTGATTCATTTACATTCAAATGTTATATTTCTAGCCATATTCCACTCTTCAACTGAGTTAATATTACTGTTCATGATGTTCTACAGTACAGTATTACAAATTCTAACAAATATTGATTATCACTTGCTCTTCTTTTAGAGTTCTATTCAATCAATGCAGAAACAAATGTAAACATTTGGAACATTTAAAATATTTTCGTAATTTTTATCTTCACCTGTGAATAATTATGAGAAAAAATGATTTAGAATCATACATTTCTCCAAAACTATTGTTCAGTTGGAATATATCCTTAGTTTGATCGAAATAGCAAGTTTATATTGAATCTGGAGAGATTTTGAAAACTTGCTGCTGAAAGTTTCTAACTAAACAGAGAACAAAGTTCTGCTTTGAGACAGCTGTCATAATACTGGAAGAAATTAAAACACTTCAAAATACCAAAATAAATGTACTTAACAAACTTTCCTTATGCCAAAGCAAATGATAATTCCTAAGTTTTTTTTTTCCCTTTTTACAGTTAAGTTTAACAGTTTAATTGTGAACTAGTTCTAGTTTTGCTATTTCAATCACAACCCCTGAAAAACACTCTAATATTGTTAAGTTATTTACAATGCAGAGACATGCAGCTGCAAATTTCATGTTTCAACATCACAATAGCAGTAAATCACACATATCAATGCTTTATGGATGTTCAATTACTGACAAAATCTACTAGCAAATGAAGTTAATATTTGCAGAAAGTCAATTAAAGTAGGAACACTTCTGTCATCTGATAATAGCATCACACAAGCAAACCAACACCTTTTTTTTATCACCCAATTCCTAAAAACACACTGTTAGAAATTACTCAAATTTTATTTTTTTTTTTTTTTTTTTTTTTTTTTTCCCTTCAAATTTTAACAATCCTGACAATATGTAGGTCTACTACTGTACAAACCAGAATTTGGCATAGACTGTATCAGGGACAGAAACCAAATAAATAAATTTGACTTCCTCTTGAGAAAATTTGTAACTGTAATTACTTAAATTATACTCATTACTGAAAATACATTGTGAAAGAAATGAAGAATCACTTTACAAGACAATTAAATACATCTCTCTAGGAATAGACAAATGACACATGATGAACAGTGAGACGAATGTGTATTGTTTTTAATTTCCCCACTTTTCTTGTTTTCAAAATTCTTTTCGACAGAGAAAAAAAAACCAACTCATTATCGTACTGAAAATGTGTTAATTGGAAATGCCCAGTTAGTGATTGCATCATTATTCAATGTAGAATCAACAGTTATAACCCTTGAACAAGAAAAGAAAACACATTGAGAACTGCAAGTGCTATTCTACTCATCAGAAATTTTGAGAGGTAAAAAGTAATCTTCAGTTCATGAAAATTTGACTGGAAGTGTCTCAGTAAAACACTGTACAATGTACTGTATACGTATTATTATAAGAGTACAATGGTGACAGAGACACATTTTAACAATAACTCCTAGATTATGTTACCAATTGGTGAGTTTTAACATTATAATCATCTCAGATAGTCAACATCACATTTTTATAGAACATGGAAGTTATCTGGACTTAAGTTCAGGAGTACAGTAATTATTATACTTTTCCAGAAATTCTTAGGTATCCAATTGCCTGGAAGCAATATAAATCAAAAAGTTTGAGATACCAGAAAACAGAAATTCATTTCATTACATTACATATTTTTTCTTCTTATATTTTCTTTGCTTCAAATTTTTCATTTTGTATACTCAAAATCAAACTATATGTAAACTTTAAAATACAAGCAGAAATTGTCACAACCTTATCTATTCAAAATAAAGAAATATATGAAAGTACTTCCTGATGAAACAACATTCCCATATTTAGTTTTAAATACAAACCTTCTGAGGAATTGATTGGGTTACTATTTTTATTTTTTTTTCAACTTCAGCAACCAACCATTTTTTAAAAAATTTTTAGCCTAAATCTTCATTATATGTCTGTATCCATTGTCACAGTACTTATTACAATTTTTGCAATGACAATATAAATTACTAATTTTTTTTTTTTTTTTGCAGGACGCATTCAAGCTAATAAAATCTATGTTAAAAACAGTGCCTCAAACACAGTAACGTGCAAAGTTATTTGAATACCAAAATGACTATATACACTAATTGCACAATATTGGAAGTCATACTAAAATGCATTTGGCGCTAGGTTAATAGCAACCATTTGCCTTAAAAGATGAAAGCAACTGTTTATAGTTTCAACCAGCAGAAACAAACATCCTACATCTTACTTATCTAGATCACTTATTATGAATTTTTGTCAGATATGTGATGGGCACCAGCATTCTTTGACTACCACTTTGCTGTTCACATATTGCTCGTGGTGCAGGCTGTATAAATATAGCGCATGAAATACTCCATCTAACAGCCTAACATCAATTTTACAGAAATTACTTTTAATTCCAAATGAATTATAATTAATTAGCAATCAAGGATTTTAATGTTAGAAAAGCGGTCACACACTCAGCTTCAACCGAACAGAAAAGCTACAGTATGTCTATAAAATAAACCACTAGAGTAGTTCCTGTACAGAAGCCACACTAATAAGATTTACAGATTCTTCCTCTGAATCTAACTAAATTATTATTAAATGCAAATAACTGTGTATACTAGGTAACCACCTGATAAATAATTAACCAACTGTAGTAACTTGAAGATAAGACGAGCAGCCAAGCAGTTGTGATTCATCTACCTAGGTTTAACTTGAGATGTAACTTGGGTGTTAAGACTAGGCTAAACATGATATTTCAAACAAACCTTTCCGTTAATTTCCTGAAACCTGTACGTAATCTACATGGTATTAATCCAACAAACTAGACAACATTAAGTACTTAAGTAATACAGTTTTATAGTGATGGAGGGGTATATCGTATGTAAATTATGTACAACAAGCATATTGAAACTTTGTTCCCCAATAACTAGCAGCTGGTAAAGATTGAATACTTAACATGTACAGAACAACCATTAAGCCATGTTGGTACTGATTAATCAATTTAATATTATTTGATATGGTCCAAAGTACATTATTACATCCAACTTGAAAGTGCAACTGTCTAACAGTACCCTCTGTAATTGTTGTGGCCCATCTAAATACCTAAATTCGTATAAAATTGTCAAATCCTATACTCTCTGGTTATGTTATTTATGTAAGTTTTAGTGTCGGTCTTACATTTAGCCTACATAGTCCATGCATCCATTGGTAAAGTTACAACAAAATTTTTGTGCCAAAAATGTTCTGTTACTGCAAAACCTGAGAACCCGAGGATGAAATAGATATAGTTGTATTGAGAGATTTGAGAGTTTGTGTTGTTCTACAAATATCTCATTTCTTCCTACAGATGTACAATTTAATTTGTAAAATCAAAATATGTATTTTGTACATACAAACAAATGTAATTTGTGCAATATGGCTTCTGAGGAATTATTAAACTGACTATTAAATTTATATCCTAAGTTTATTATCAGAAAACATGTCAGAACAAATTAAATACAACTGGAAATACAATCCCACAAACTTTCAGACATTTGTCGAAATTCCATAAACCTAGTGTGTAAGTGGCAAGAGGACAGTTTGTAAACCTACTATTGCTATGGCTCAGTAGCCAGGCCTAGTAGAGTAATTTTAGCACTGGAACCATCAGTATGTGGCTGCAGCTCTGACTAAAAGGTAACTAGTACCGATGTTGCAGTTACCACTGGACATGACTAAGGCCAGCCATATCCTTGGCTTGACTTTCTGTAGAAGTTTCATACAGAGAATGTAATTGATACTTATATCACTGATGAATTGAAGCTGATCTTATATTATATCAAAGTATGCTACCACCATATTGTCTCAGCTTCCCAAATTCTATACTTACTACTTTCAATTTAGGCCACAGGCACTTCCAACCTTGGTCAAACGGTACCATAAAAGAAACGTTTGCATACCCTGTAAACTATGCTACATCTTCGGCAATGTTAGGTGACCAGATTTACTAGAGCATTGTCGACCTAGTCTGAAGTGCTAATTTGCAATACGAACATGTAGCGTAATGCGCAAAGCCATTTAGGTCAATTAACAAAGCTAGTTTGGCAATTATTACTTTCGTCGTAAATTAGGTAATGAAATGTGATTGAACGTTGAATGAGATCTAACGGAAACATTCTTCCAGGTGTGTGTTCAAACTTCTGAAAAATAGGCCTGTCTAAGAAAGTTAAATTTACGCTGAAATTCTAATTCGAAATTTCCACACGGATTTAGACTAACAAAGCATAGGCTAGCCCTGAAAGTGTCGGAACCTTTCCTTGAATAGGCTGTATAATTACTGTGTGGCAAATGCTAAGACCAGATGAGCATTCACTAAAAT
The DNA here is from genome assembly GCA_010014835.2 of Apostichopus leukothele. Classification (NCBI taxonomy): domain Eukaryota; kingdom Metazoa; phylum Echinodermata; class Holothuroidea; order Aspidochirotida; family Stichopodidae; genus Apostichopus; species Apostichopus leukothele. Next base: position 1,938,991 of record JAAAKB020000024.1, read on the forward strand.
GTTGAAAGCCAAAGGGCAGGTATCCTAATTTAGACGTAACTGTTGGGGCATATGTCTACTGTAGGCTTAGGCCAACTTCATTGCTTGATCTTATCCTAGGCATAACTGTTAGGCCTAGGCCAAATTTGGGGATGCTTGCAAAGCCTATCATTTATCCAGAAATAACAAAACGTATCCTAACATCTGACTAGGCCTACTGCTCAAAATTCAGCTCAATGGGGAGCTTTGTTATTTCATACTTCGTATAATGAGTACTTCTTTTCTAAGGGCAATTCACACAAACAAATTCTATGTGGATATCATTACGACATTAACACTATTATCACATTTAACAGTAGCGGCCAGTACATAAATTCTAACGTTAGGCCTACCATAATGTTACAGACAAAACAAAGACAGGTCTTCATTCACCATTGACTGAGTATGACCATTGCAAGGTATTCCACGAAATAACATTCAGGTCGATGAAACCATTGTCAACTTAAAGTTTACTTGATACAACCCACGGAAGAATTAACTACTCCATTTCAAGCGCATTTCACAACAAAAACCTACAAGCTATCAGAATTGAACTGAGTTCCAACAGTCCTATGATGTACAAACTGACTCATTTCTCCACGCTGAATACCTCAGTCACTTTCAATGGTACGGCGAGCGACGAGAAGGCAGGTTAAAATTTAAAACACCCCATTGAGTTTCCTTACCATTTATTTTTATCTCCTTTATCCAACGTTTAATGGCTGAGGGAGGGTAAACATCGTAGAAGTATGAGGTTTAATATATCCCAAATAAATTCCACAACAAAACTGAAGGGTTCCTATGGTAAAGAAACGAAGAAAGCTCAGAACCAGCTCAGACGAGGTGATAACGTTAGCTTGAATTGGTTTGGTCTCAGATGATACAATGCTTGCAGACGGTACGGTAACACTACTACTACGGTATTATTTACTGCACGGCGTGCCACACACATCGAGGCTGAGTAGCAAGCAGACTACTACTACTACGCATATGGTGAGAAAAGTGTACACAAACACGTTCTCCTTGGACGAGGTAAACGAGTAGTAGTTGGATAAACACAATACTAATACGGATACTTAACAACGGCGCGTATTACATGCAAAGTAGAATAGCAATGTTGGTTGCTCAATCCTCATTGTTCGTCAACAGACACGTAAGCCTACGATCGACTTAAGTGAGGAAATGATACTGCATACGGTAGAATTAAAATAAATTGTCTAAAAGTGATCAGGAAATCATTCATGTTTTATCAAGTTGTTCGTAGTCTTGACCAACTACCAGTTGAGCAGCTTGGATTCCAGACTTTTTCATAGGACAGTTGTTGACATCAATATGCGATTGAAAGCAAAATCTTCGGGTGGTTGGGTTTTGGGAAATGTGTTTTTCTTGGGATAAGGAGGGGGGGGGGGGTGCAAATGGAGAGTTTGATGAGTAGTATACCCTACCAAGCATTCACCGCTCTCTGAATGTTGCGTGTTAAGCCTCTGACGACCGGAACGCTAAATTCCAAGTTAATGTTTTGCTCCGAGCATTGACAAGGGGAGTACTGTCAATCTTCCCGTACAGCATCCACTTTCCTTCTATTGTGAGGGACGCTGATGTTAAGTGTATCGCCCCTCCCCCACCCTTTCCCTAACATGTACTGCTTTTCCACCTCCCATATTTCAATTAAGTTATGAAACAGGTATTCGTTTATTCTACTTTGCTGCACGGGAGGACAAGCGTTCTCACTTATCCTGGTATTACGCTGTCCGAAACAGCGGACGTATGCCAAAAAGGGACGAAACCAAAATAAATTTATAGAGGTTTTGTGATTTTTGCCCAACGAACGTCGTGGCAGTTGCCATCGAGATACAGTATCAATATGGAATTTGAATCACCAACGAAAGGAGACACGGTTGAATTGGAGCGCTGTGAGACTGTGGTTGTAACAAAAGGTTAGCAGCAAAATAGAACTCTAGTTAAGTTAGCAATACTGAACAAAAACATATACAATCAAACCCATGCAGTTTTTAGTATGGTTAAACATTTGAAGACAACCCTTTACTGCTTTCGGGGACAAATATCCATAATGATTGGTCATTTGCTCTTGACCTCCTTACAATGTGACTGAATTATGTTCATGTCTCTATGACTTCGCATGGAAACCATAGTGGCTCTGATTGGGTAGTATATGCTATTGTTTCTTATCGCTATAACAGTATAACTAGAAACAATTGTCTGCATCATGTATGCCAGTCATGCACCTCCCCAATGCCCCCCCCC
>JAAAKB020000024.1:1948340-1958836 GCA_010014835.2 Apostichopus leukothele
TCGAAAAAAATTAGAATCATTACTTTACTCCCCTCCCCTCCCCCCCCCCTTTTTAAGTGATTTCATCATTGTCCCACACCTGAATAAAAGAGGTCCAGAAAATGCAGGTTTAGTGTATTTAAAACACATTAGTTTTAGAAGTTCTCATATATTGTTAGCTATATATAGTTCTCATTGATTAAACTTCAATGAGTAATTTGTCTTTTGGTATCAGTTCTGTAAAATGTTTGTACTCCTCAAACTCTCTAACAAAAGCAGTATTTTGTGTTGAACCCAGAACCTTTCATGTGATCAATATTAATCTAGATTTTAAAAAAAATGGTATCTAGGTGACAAATGGTCATATTTAGTGGAATTGCTCATATATGACTTCTTTAACCATATCTAACTTTTCCAGAAGAGAAGAGAGAGAAAAGAAGCAGGGATGCTGTTGTTGTTTGATCAATTGGAATAATTTTTCATCCATGCCTCGAACAAATCTATCAACCAGTTGACTAACTTGACTTGCTATCAAATTACACATGGCTGCTTTAAGAGTAATTACTTTGATCCAATAGATAATTGAGAATTCTGGTTTTTAACCCACAGACCTTTATAAGTTTCCTTTGAATTCATGGAGTATGGTGCTTAGTGGCACTTTGAATGACATTGTGCAATATTTCTTTTTTCTCTGGAATATATGGCATATGATAAAATACACTTTTTGATTACTCTTGTATCAAATCACATATTGCTTTCATTCATCTTTAAATTACACTTTTATCTTACACTTCAGTTGTAGCGATCTTTCAAAAGATTGCCACTTTTTTATACTAGCTGGAAGTCAATTTTCCCTGCACATTATCTTAATTATAGATAGAGTATGTATAGATTCAGTTTAGTATAGCAGCATTACAGTATTGCTTCTATCAGAAACATTGAAGTTTGGAAGGAAATTAAATTCAAATCACTCAAAATTGATGCCAAGTCTCCCATCTTCTGATTTCATCACATCTTCTTAGCAGGTGAAGTTCAACATCTATGTAATTTATTTTGCATTTTTTGGGAAAAACTATAGCTACACAGTTGACATGGGGTCAACCAATGTTCAGATATTTTGGGGGCAGGGGTGAGTTATTGTTTTGGATAATTTATGGAATGGGTCAGGTCAGCAACCAACTTAAAATGTGAATCGAAGTATCAGTTGTGTACTGGTAGGTTCAATTATTCCATCACACCCTGCAATATAGTGGTTTGCCCCCCTTGTTGAAGAAATTTTTACCATTAATACAAGCCATCAAATGTAATTGCTTGTCAATTCCTAAATAGCACCCAGAATATCTTAGTATGCTCCAATCCTTCAGACTGGTGGAATTATCTCAGCAGGTTACAACTTTCTTTAAATGATCTGCAACAACAAACTGTCCTCTCACAGTTGGGATATACTTTCTAATATGGGGGCCTTTGTTAGTAGCGACTTTCTCAATATCTGTATAGAGTGCTTGAGGAGAAAAACTCTGAAAATAAAAGGCACTTCTGATTTTGTAGCACAAAACTAGGAAAGAAGAAATAACAGATTCGTTGAAAGCAAATCTTTTTATTTTTAGAATATCTGCACGATATTTGATATCCTGTTCATAAAGAAGGATAAAAGTTTCTTAATAGCTATAATAAAATATAAATCTCTCTTTATATACAAATAATTTACAGAGATAACCTTTCAGTTGAGGTTCTATACAAGTTCATATCTGGGTATTTAACAGCAAGGTCATACCAAAACATACCTGATAAAAACATAATAAATAAGAACAAGATCTAAAGAAGATCGTCAAGGTAATGGAATGTCAGTTGAACAAATAATATACAAAACAGCCAATCATGACTGACATACGTATAATTCAAATGAATGCTGGAACAGCCAACATACCACAAACAAATTTTATGGTTAACTGTGAAGCCCAACACTGATGAGCATGTAATGTTAGGTAACCTATAAACCAAAATATTTGCACTTGTACCTTTCCATTGATGTATGGCACATTGTATTATTTTCTTTTTGGGCTCAGTAAAGCTTGATCAAACAACTGAGTACACTGTACAATAGGCCCTGTGTGACTTCTCTTTAGCAATTTACAAATCACAAGAGGGAAAACACTGAACGAAAACTTGTTATAAGCCGTCAGGAAATAAGTGTTCAAAACTAGGATTTTTCTTACTTTTCCAAGACCCTGAGAGTTTTGTTTTATTGCCCCTACCTTTCCCAGACAATGTGGGAACCATGTATAAGCCATCACCCTAAATCCTTATCTAAAGCTCAAGGTTGATCTTAGAAACAAAAGTGTTTAACAGAATTACAAAGGGATTGTTATCAGAATAACAATATGGATTACAGATTACTTCCCTGAAACAAACAAAAATATAAACATTGTATGTAGGATAGCCTGCTTAAAGAAGTAGTAATTATATAGTCAGTCTACGTACGGTCCGTTATTATAATTCTTCACTAAAGAAGGTGGTCCATATAATAAGCAATCAATTCTATTTCTACTATGCTGGCCAGAACTTTAACGTCTGTTCTACTGTCCACATTGTGATCATAAATGTATAAGATGTTAAATATCCTTGACGCAAACATCAAAATAATTCTATGAATACTCCTTTTTTGGTTAATTACAGCAACTCATTTCAGATCTAATATTGAATATGTTTAAGACAAGTACTATATCTTTTTTCCCTGAGCATTTTTAAAACACTGCACACCACTTTTTATTTAGAAAGGGATAAAAACCCTTTGACAGACCACTCCCCCACCCCCCTTCATTTTACTTCCCAAGCAACAAAATCGTGATGTACTGAAACACAAAACTCAAACAGCAGAACCAGGGAGTTGTCTTAGAATGTAACCACTGACAACCTTTGTAAAGATCCAAACAACTGTTATGAATATACTTGTTATGTTGTTGAGAACTTACAGAAGATGTCTGTCAACAATCTTATCAAATAATGGCAATGAGCTGGTGTAAGTGCCTGACAACTCCCATATCACATGGCTTCAATACCAGCAGTTACCCTCCCTGGGCCAGCAGGCTGTTCACTGCAGCATGGTGTTGCCATCAAACCTATTACACAATAGGACTGAAGTTTAATTTGTCATACACAGCTCTCTTTACCAGGTGCATAGATGCCATCTTCAGGGGCTTGCCTATGGAGGGTCTCTGTATGAATTTCAGTGTAAAGTTTTCTGGGTGCAGGCACCAGATTGGCTTGTGTCTCCACATCTATACTTAGGTCGTTCTTTTTGGTTTTAATACAGCAGCACTGTTTGGGCCCAAATTTTGTTATTATCCTATCTAAGGGTGCTAAAGAATGCATGAACTTTGGTAAAAAGTCCCAATTCAGTAATTTTTTGGGAAGCCAGTGTGGCTTCTTTGTTTGAAGGATGTTGACTATAATTACAAAGATGAAGATGGCAATTGCTGGTAAGCCAACCGCTGCCAGGCACCATATACTTATCAATGAAAGGCCAAACACAACACCAGGGAGGAAAAAAAACATGACCAGAATATAAAGAATGGCAAACCAGCGGTATTTAGCTGTGGTGTTACCAAGAGTTTTGGCCATATGCAGTGGGACCTTGCGGAGAAATGGAATTGGATACCAAATCAAAATGCCAGAGACATTGAAAAAGAAATGGCACAGGGCAATCTGAATACCTTTTTCAAAGCTGTCACCAGAGCTAGCTAAGGCTGCCAGCATGCCTGTGGCGGTGGTACCAATATTGGCGCCAAGTGTCAGTGGGTAGACACGTTCTAAAGTGATAACTCCCATACCAACCAGTGGAGTGACTGTAGACGTAAACACAGAGCTGCTTTGAACCATGAAGGTGATGACTGCACCAACACCGATGGCAAAGTAACCTGTCAGGTGGCGGAAGATACCAGGAAAATCGGCATTGATGGTTCTTCTGATGACACCAGCCATACGACCCTTCATGAGAGAGTGCAGTAGCTTAACCATGAAGATGAGGCAAATGCAGAGCAGAACAAGGGAAACTACCAGGAGGATGGCCCCTATAGCTCCTTCCGGAAGACCAGTGTTGGCCAGAAGATAATGACCTGTAAATGAATTAGCAAACATGAATGATTACTGCATCTCACAGATTAACATTTAGTTAATACACAGGTACAATGATGCAGCTGGACAAAGTTGTCAAAATTTCACATTAAGGGAGCTTTCTAAAATTGAGTATTTAAAAGAGTTTCTTCCTCAATGCCATTCCAAGCGAACGTCCATAAACAAAGACGGTCATGACCAGTACAATATTGAGGATTAAATCCAAACTGTCACTTACTCACGCATGGTGAAAACATCTTGAAGGATTTCCTTGTAACTCAGAACAATTCCAATCTCATGCAACTCAATCTGATTGTGTTACGAGGGACAACGGTCAAGTAATGCCCAAGGGTTAAGAAGCCAACTGAAGCTCATTTGAAAGCCTATCCATGTAATAATCATTGATGAGCACCTAGCCTAACAAAGCCTTTTCCAGGGAGTGTTCAGAGAGTAGCGAGACAGTTGTTTAAGCCATGTAGTTTCTCCATCCTACGGATGAGAGAACTCAACATCCGACCCAGATACCGAGGGAGGTGAAGGCACTCAATTCGTCATCACTGCAGTGCAGCAATGGTGAATGGAGCTGTAATTAATAATTCATCAACTTATGCTTGGGTGCAAAACAGAAACATCATTGAAAAGAAACTTACATCTTTCCACACCAACTTCCACAATTTCAGTGACAACCGGTCCCTCAGTGGCAAACTCTGTGGAGTTCCAGGGCTCGTCATTGTCAACAATTAAATGTTGCTTCTCCTTCGTACACCACATCTTCAGGAGGCTAGATTCAGTCTTGTCAACTTCACCAACAGCGATTTTGTTGATCACTTTTTTGTCCAACTGCAAACATAGATTTCAATGGAGGAAATAAATCAGTTTCCAGGTTTGTTAAGAAGTCTGCCCATCAGAGATGACCAAGAGCAGGAGGGATCTTAATAACGTTCATGACACCACAGTATCACCGAAGTTAACACTCTCTCAGAAAATAAAACATGCAGGAGGGATCTTAATAGCATTCATGATACGACAGTATCACCTGAGTTAACACTATCTCAGAAAATACAACATGCAGGAGGGATCTTAATAGCATTCATGATACCACAGTATCACCTGAGTTAACACTATCTCAGAAAATACAACATGCGGGAGGGATCTTAATAGCATTCATGACACCACAGTATCACCTGAGTTAACACTATCTCAGAAAATACAACATGTTCACATGTTGGTAGGAAGAGCAGCAAAGATCTCTAGACAACATACCCCAACATCTATGATATCATTTACTGGGAATAATTTCATGTTTTTCTCTTTTCATTTTTTTCTTTTGGTTCGTTTTGAAGGCTCCGAATTTTGTCTCTCTATAATTCCACAACTATTCCAGTACCACATAAATTACTCCCAGTTAATAAGAGACATCTTTTCCTTAACAAAAGTCTTCCCAGCAATCATTATCATTAAGTTTGCAGTTAAGCCAAATACAGTACTTATTGCCTATTAAGTAAATCTCACCTGAATGATTAGTGATGTGGTAGGCTTGGTCAATTTCTTCAAAAGGTCGAATTTGGCATTTTCATTGGACTCGATGGAAAAGCTGTTGACAATAAGATTGGTCATCCTGTAGAGGTATCCAGTGAGGACCTCGATAGGTAACAGGACTATCACAGCCAACCAGTTGAACATATCGTGGATGGTAGCTGACCCAAAGGCCCGCCGGAACTCGTTTCTGTTGCCTGCTTGACTAAGTGCGACGATTGTGTTTGTCACAGATGTTCCTATGTTGGCACCCATGATGATAAATATGGCCTGATCCACTTGTAGTACTGCAAGAGGTGAAATGTACAGTACTAAGACTCAGTTTGGGATTGCAGCAAAGGAGGGAGGAGCTTCATATATTTTGAAAATTTTGCCTTGTCTCCCAAATATTTTCTCATCTTTTCCCTCACACATGGTGCTTTATTTCTGCTCGAGGCCAGAGAAAAATTATTCTCAGATTAGATGAAGCTTCTTTTTTTTATTTTTAAACTTTTGCAAGGGGGGGTGGTGGTAGGCATTCAGCCAACCGCAAGAGGGTAAAAGTTACTGTGCCACTTACATCCAGCTGACACAATAGAGACCACAATGGATGTTGAAGTGCTTGAACTCTGGACCAAGACTGTTACCAGGATGCCCAACATCAGGCCACAGACTGGGTTGTTCAGGAGCTCGTTCTCCGAAAGTACCTGACCAGCTTCTCGACCTCCCAGGAGACGGAAGGAGGAGCTCATCAGGTCAAGGGAGCACACAAAGAAATAGAGAAGAGTGATGATACAGATAGGCCTCAGTAGCCAGTCCACACATACCCTCTTGAGTTTAGCCTTGCAGTCAAGCTCTGTAAAAGACATGGGGGAGAAAAAAGTCTGAATTAGTGGCATGCTCACAGGAACATAATAAGCAAAGCTCACTTCATATAACGAGTGAATATCATCAGGAAGTTAATGAACAACTTTGAACCCACGTAAATATTGCAAACAATAACATTTAAAAGCATGTCAATTATTGAAGATATTAATATACATGTGAAACAAACACTGCTGCATATCTTTGCAATATTTCCCTTTACCAGAATTATATTATAACCTGAAGATCAAGGAGAAAACTAAGAGTAAAAAATCAATAGTTTCAATTGATACAGTTAAATTACTGTTTTCATCAAAACCCAGCTATCATATTTGAAATATTCCATCTTTTATCTCATATTTATTTGTTGCCAGATTGTGAAATGGGAATATCACCTGAAAAATTCAACACTCGCCATGCAATGTCACAATATATGTCGAGTATAACAGCTGGATGATTAATTTCAATGTATGAGGCTCTTGGACTGATTCATAGATCACACCACATGGCTCTCACATGTTTGGTCATGACAGGGAAACTAATAAATGTCACTAAAGGTACTACAAAACATTCTTCAAATGAGGGAGTTGGCACCCACCTTGCTGTAAATTTTGTTTCATTGTATTTTCTAACAATACTATAGAATGAAGTGATGAGCAGGGGAGGAAAATCATTTAACATCAGTATCACTGACATAATTTGTTATGTCACCAGTTCAACTCAAACTTTTGGGTAACAGTACGAAAAATTAGATTCAAATTCATAATGTTGAGAGTTCAAAGTATCGATATAGTGAAATATATATATAGAATAACTAGCTGTTTGAATTTTGTGAGCTTTAAATGTTGGGTAAGAGAGAATTGAAGTTTCAATTTACATAGAAAAATAGCTAGCCTATGTATGTTTCATCATATAGGTACATATGGGTACAGTAGTTTGATACAAGTTTAAAGTTACTATTATGCCCAGTTGGGTCTATAAAAGCCAACACCATATATTTCCTATCTTTTAATTTGCTTTTGTGATTTATCTGTATATTTTTCTCCATGTCCTCTCTTTTTATAACGCATAATGCAGTCTTTTGATTTACGAGAAAACCCCTTAACCGCATGTCACACGGTTACATCGTGAAGTCCACATGCACACGTTACATCTGCTTAATTACTTCCCAAAATTATGCACTGTGTGTATAGCTACTACGTTAGCACTGTACAGGCAAATATGTGGTAACACACGTGGATTTACAACGTTGTCTGTTGCGGTAATCACTCCACCGCCTTTTCCCAACAGCAAATTTGTGAATGAAGGTGACGTCATAATCAATACTGGGAATGACGCGCCCCGCTATCGTACGAGAGGAATGGAGGAAGTAAAGGATTACACGTGGTAGTAGTATTAACAACTAAAAGTATGTACAGTATTAGTGTAAGTTGAAGCCTACACATGGAACACTGGAAGTTGCAATACAGTTCACACGTGTACATTTTACATAATAATGCCCTTATCGTCTAAAGAACACTGAAATACTATAGAATGAAAATTCTTTATGGAAAATTTACCCCATTGTCAATTGTATTAGAAAAGTTAAATAATAATCATAAAATTATCAGCCAAAATTGAAGAATGTTTGGGAAAGATTTTTGTAAGGTTTTGCAGTTGTATTATAATGTGGAATGATGTAGTAATGTCCTAACATAACAATGAAGTAAATGACATTATTTCATGGTTTTGTTGCAGTTAAGGCTGTAGTGTTTATGACCAGAAAACAAGAACCTTCCCTCTGGAGTTTGTAAGGTAAGACAAATCCAACAAAATTGTCAATGAATTCTACATTTACAAAATCATTTAGGGGGAAAATCAGTTGCTTCTAAAATAGGCAAGGAATTGACTCTTACTGGATCATTCATGAGATTTCTAACAAGGATATAGCAGGGTTTCCCCATGTCTTCATATTGTTCAACCTCTGTTGTTTTTTACCGCACACAAAAATATACAGTAGAAAGAAATAAAAAATACAATGATTGCAATGCAACTTTTTTTAACCCATGCCCCCATCTGACATTGAAATATTGGCTGTGTCAAAGTTCTTACCCCTATGTAACATGATACCAATTTTATCTAATTTATTGAGGATGAATCACATTAGGAAGTTAAAACAAAATTTTCCAGGCAACCATGCCCCCCAGATTTGCTCATGCCCTGGAGTGTTACAAACCATTTACCACCTCTCCACACAAAAAATACCAGGAATGTTTGGAGCATAGTATAGTCAGAATTGTCATCATTCAATCTTATTTAGATCCTGTTTCACCTTTCACTATTACTATTAGAAGATGACACACTAAAGGCCCAGTTCTTGTTGAGCTGACCACTCCTCAAACTACTTGTAAGGCCCACCACCAATATGCATGAGACCAAGTGGTACAGTAGGAAAATCATATAAAAGGGAATTTTGAACCATCCAGTTCAGAAATGGCAAGTGAATCTCAATGTGTAGTAGGGAAGTCCACTTACCAGACCACTTTGGTCCAAATTGATTATCAGTTTCAGTAAGTGCCCAGAAATCATCTTCACTTGTGTTTGTGCTATCATTCTCATCTAAAGGTTGAGGTGAGGTCCCATTTACATCCACGACTGGGACAGCAATGTAAACATCCTTGGGTTCAGAAGGCGTCTGCGGTGACACCGAAGGTAGAACGTCTGACTTGTGGATGAAGTATTTCTTCTCATTCACAGGTGACTGCAAAGCAAAAACAGGAACAAACTTAGAAACTGACAATTGGCCACTAGCTTATATAGAAGGGGAAGCCTACATGGGCTTCATTGTTCTCAATTAAACTTTCTTAAAGTCAAAGCTTTTATAAACTGAATAACTGAAAAAGTCTAGCTGGGTACCAATATTAAATAATGAACCATTTGAGCCTCCCCCAGGATTAAAACCTAGCCAAAGTTTTAAATTGAATACTGCAACATGCTTCAATAATTAGGCTTTACACATGGCTACATAATGAGCTGGAATATCTGGACATAGCCTGGCTGTCTGTGAATTGGTGATTTCCTGTGATTAAAAAAAGTCTGATCGCATTCATATATTCGATGCTTAGCCTAGGCCCAAACCAGGCTAGTATGTGTTTGGAACATAATCCACTAAAATTCATGTCATACTTTTGTTAACATCCAGCTCAGTACACACTGACTTGAGTTTGGGGCAGTGAAACGAATTGAACAAAACCGGTCGTCTGGTCTGATGATGCATCTATTCCTAACGTACGTAACTAACAAAGTAACTAGTTACAGGCTACACTAAAGTTTAACGGTTGTGGCGTATACCGAAGGGCATGTCAGTGTAAGCTACAATTACAAAGACAAATTAAGATAAACCAATAATAATAGTGATTCAAAATTTAGACTTTAAGGTACTCACAGCTTTTCCCCAGACACCACTGTCCAAATTCGGTGGGGTAGATATGGCATTCCTCGGTGAATGATCCAACAAATGTTGGCCGCACTGAGCCTCTTCGTTTGGCGGGGTTTCGTTCGGAGTATATACAAAGCTGTTTTCCAAGCTGCTTATCGGGTCTCGGTCGTCCTCAGGATACATATTAATCTTCCAAAAGAATATTAAAACAAATACCTTGGAATGAAATTATTTGATTCCAGAAAGTAACAGATGAACAATCTCATTAACCTTAAATGACAACGTCAATAATACACAAATGCAGAAGAATGACATATAAATGTAGTCTGCTAGCAAGTTGCTTCCAACTACATCGGAGAGAAATTTGAATCTGATCTATCTAGCGCCAAAAAATACCGAGTATATACAACACATATGACCATACCAGATATATGAATGTTAAAGGTGCGCATGATCACATGTTGTTCACATGGAGTAGACCTGCGATCTCGCGGCCTTTGTGATGATTAATACAAATACAAATTGAAACGTACGGAAGCGTAGAAGGGACATTGCATTGACGAGTTACCGACTTGACAAAACGACAATTATCTGCAAATTGACGAGT
>JAAAKB020000024.1:1958936-1969256 GCA_010014835.2 Apostichopus leukothele
ATAGTGGGTGCACAGTTGCTTGAGCGTGCTGGGGGGGGCGGGGGGGGTGGGGGGATGCAACCACATTCAGGTGATTGCTGTTGAAGAACAAAACAAATATTTCCACATGATTCTTTCATTTTGCATTCTCTCTGACAGGCTCATCTACACCAACCCTTGTTGATAAAGATACCTTTCTTGCAGGCTTTGAAGATGTAGAAACAGTTAATGTAAGTTCTTCTCAAATGTTACAGAAGGGATCTACTAGAATTCACATTTGCTGTATATATTTGTTTAATCATGGACCCTTGGCCAAAGGTCTTTAGAATTAATTTCAATGACTCAGAGAGGGGGAACTTGATGTCAGTAGAGAAGTACTTTTTGTATATAGGTTGGTTTGAAGTTATTGCTGGTTGAGGTAAAGTATGTGTCTAGGGTCACAGTGAAAAGATGTGAACTGGAAGTGTAGTATGCACATGTATTTGGCTGTTCTATTCAGATGGAGTCTCTGGAAGTTGTGAGTACTGGGTAAACAGAGTTTGAACTGTGATTTCTTCTTTGGGGTGGTGGTGGGGGTTGGGAATAGGGGTTGGCTTTATATGAAAAGGAAACATGAACATAGAACGATGAACCATATGTAAATGAGGACGGAAAGTGAGAAACTTGAAGAGAGAGAGAGAGATAGGTCGCCTCACCCCTCATTTGGAAAAGACCTCAGGATTGGGCATGTAAACAAAGAACACTAACCAGGTCATTGTTTGGGAAAGGCCCATTTAAGTGAAAGAACCTATAAAAGGAAAGAAGAATCTTGACTCTCACTGCTCACAGCAAAGCATTTGTCTTTAAGTCGACCTCCTTTAACGTTGAGAAAAGCATGAATCATAATTTGAAGAAACTGAATATAGGACTATTTATTTATCTTTCTAATTTTCTCTTTTAGGTGGTTGATTGTTTGTTTTTGTTTTTCTTTCTTTCTTTCTTATATCGTCTCACTGAATATAGAATATTGATTTATCTGACCAATTCTCTTTCAGGTGTACTCCACGAAGAGTCTTCAGGATGAACTAAACGCAATTTACCAAATGACCAATGATGACAAACACGACTGGGAAGCCAGGGCTGTGGCTGTAAGTTCAGTTTGGTTATAGATACGATCATTCCATCTTCATACCGTTACTTCTACTTAATGCAAAGATATGATTCATCAACTCCCTTGGAGACCATGCAAAACTGCTGTAGTTAGCTCTATGTTGTATACTAACATACTGTATATCATCACATAGTTTGGCTTATTATAGTTATGCCTTTCTACACTTTACTCCCCTCTCCAGCTTAAACGGATGAGGAGCTTGGTTAACAATGGTGCTCAAGATTACGACTGCTTCCTACCTCTCTTACGATTGATGGAGGAAGCTCTTGTTCTATCTGCCAAGGACCTCAGGTCACAAGTCGTCAGGGAAGCATGCATTACCTTAGCGTAAGTTACCAGAAATGTTCAGCTCACTATTCTCTGCCTGCGGAAAGATCCATTCATGTTTTATTTTTGACTTTCTCTTATTCCTTGGTATAATTTTTCTGTGCTAGTTTTTTCCCCAATTCTTTTGTTCTCTCTAAGTGCCTTTGAAGCACTTGAAACAGCTTTTTGCATTTGGTTGTTAGTTTTAGCCAATCTGACCAAGTATTACTTAAAGCAAGATTGCTATTAATGAAACTAAGAAAGTAAGACACTGTGTTACTTTCCTCCCCCCCCCCCCCCAACTAAATGGACATTACGGAGGGAATACTTATTTAAATGTGATTTGAGAACCTGATGGCTCAGTCCTAGCTTAATCTCTACCTGAAGGAACATGTAAGCAATGAACTCCAAATAAATGAGCAAGCATGGACAGTAATTACTAATAAGTTTGGCAGACGTTAAATTATAGTTGAGTTCATCCTGTTACTATCCTCGTGAAGAATTAGTGATGCGGGCGATTGTTAAGATCCCTGTGATGTATCAGGTGACATCCCATACCAGGAGATCTCGGTGATTTAATCAGCCATGTTCTCTCTTTCTTCTGACAGGCATTTATCTTGTAAACTAGGTCGCCAATTTGACCACGCAGCAGAGTCTGTACTTCCTACCTTGTTCCAATTGATCCCTAACAGTGCCAAAGTCATGGCAAACAGTGGCTGTGTCTGTATTGAATTCATCCTTACGGTAAGTAGTCATTCCTCCAGGAAGCATGTCATTTTACAAACGCTAAAACCAAAAGGCTGGCTGCTTTGTAGCGTTACAATTGGCATCAGGTGGCAGGTTCTATACAGGTTAGCTTACTTGGGCAGTGGAAAATCGTTTCAGTCCGAGAGAAAATGGAAAATGAAAAATTTTCACTTGAATTTGACCAACCAGGGTTATCTCCTACTACCCTCCACTCATTAGGTTTCCATTACTTCAAATGCATTGATTTATTCATCCATATTATCACCTATAGATCTTACTTTGTAGACCAAGAATGTTCAGGTTAATTGGATCTGTATCTAAGGAAGTGAAAGATGCTCTTGACAATGCTATCGGCTGCTCGAACAAAATTAAAAATTGTTCTGCCCGTTTGGATTTGAAGGAGTTGACAACTGATTTGTATTAGGACTGATGTATTAGAAGCTGTGATTCCAGTCACTCATATGTCAGTAGGAGGTTAATGTTTAGGACTGCATTAAGTTAGTATTTTACCAGCCCTTTTAACACATCCGTAGCAGTGTGAGCCAATCTTCAGCTTGAAGGCTGTTGATCTGGTGGACAAACATGCACTCACTTTATGATTGCCTCATGACTATGTGATGTGTCGAAGTAAATTAGCTATAATTTCTATCCAAGATGGATGGTGTTAACTCAGCTGTCATCTGATGTTACCATTTGCAATATTTTTAATAAGTAATTTGTTTTGAAGCTAATATTGTACAGGGTTGAAGAGTTCATATTACATTTAGAAAACACAGGATTTTGGTCCCGTTCATAAGTTCAACTGGAATGCAGTTTTTAAGGTTACATCAAATGAACACAAGCCTCTTTTGTAAAAAAACAGCTTTTGATTTAAACATATAAGTTGGTTTATGTATCTTTTTGCAAAAGTATTGTTTGTTTGAGAGATTGTGTTAAATGCCAAGTACTGGTTGTCCTGTTACTGCACCATTGTACGAGGCTGATTTTCAATCCTTGATAATTCTCAAGTTAGTGTGATGAAATTAAAATATATTTACCTTCCAGCACTGGGTAATAATAAGTTAGGACAACCAACTTTTTTCGCCACATTAGTATATAGGTTTTTGTTTTCTGCATTATGTTACTATTAATTAAGTTACTTGTATGACTTGGTAGGGTCTTATAGTTAATAGTTACTAGTCAGGGTGTTACCATCAAGCACTGTGGTAGAAGAGGTGTAAATCCCACATGAGCTAAGAGACCAGACTTGTGAGAAGATGATACCTAACAGTGCCTCTGTTTGTCAAGATGTTCATGTTTATAAATCAGGGATCATATTTATGGTCAATTGTCTAATCACGTTTCATTCTATCCTTTTGTTTTCAGAATACCTACAATCCTAGGTTAATCCCAATTGTAAAGTCACATATAACATCAAAGTCTTCATCTATTAGGAAGTAAGTAACAATTTTAGTTTTTTGGGGGATGGGGACAGGGGATGGGGAGGTGGTGTTTACTTGAGCATACTTCATTTTGTTTGTTTGCAGCAAATTTACGATACATACCAAGCACTGTTCTGTTAATGATGATGATGAATCCTAAAATCAGGATTAAAAAGAGGGAAAGAAATTCTGACTCATTGTAAACATTTTAGTCATTTGTGACATTATTTTTACATGGTTCAATATCTTCCAAAGTGTCTTTTGCGTTATTATGGAGTTATGTTTAACCGTTCATCCTAAGTAAGGGTTAAACAAATTGACTACTCGGTGCTCTTAACTTGTCACGGCCGTGTCCTGCGTTCTAAAGAAAGTCGGCTGTCATTTATTACAGTCCGTCCTTCTCGCCACCCAAAATTTTGTGAGCATCTTTCCCGAACCTTGTTGCATTTCTAAATGTGTGTAGTAATCATAAATTGTGTTGCTCTTATGTTAAATCCTTTTCCCACTTAATTGTGTTTCAGACAAACTTTCTATTTCATTAACATGATTGTGTCTACGTGGCCACCGCACCTGATGGAGAAACACGTAGGTTTGTTTGTAGAGGCGTTACACAAGGGAATGGAAGATGCAGACTCAGAGGCTCGTAGCACTTCAAGAAAGTAAGACATCCACATGTCTTATTTAAATAGAATTGTAGATTTATTGTCCACAGATATTCTTTGATACTTAATGTGGAAAACTTTCAGTATTAGAACCCAGGTCGTAAGTTGTCCCTTTTCCATAATCCTCCTTGGAGGTTTCAGTCACTTCTGGTGAAACCCTCCCCCCCTGTCCCCTGGGGATCTTTCCCAACGCCCCTTTTCCATGAGATGAGCCAGGATAGTGACTTTTATTTACTAATGCAGGTTTTCTTCTCAGTGAAACAGGTCATGAGTTACGTAGTACGAATTTCTGTAGATCAATAAGCTGCATATTGAAAAGACTTGAAAGGAATTATTTACCCTTTGTTCCATGTCTATGCCCCCATCATCCTCACTGACCCCTGAATGAATACCCACTCTTTACGCAGTACTGCGTCGTCACTTAAACTCAAATTATCAGCAATGTAATTTGTCGTAGACATGATAAAAAAGGAAGAATTTATATGTGCACATGGAGTGATCAATTCTGGCTTATATGTAAAAAAATATATATATATAACAATAAACAGATTTACTTAACACTTACGTAGGCTTTGATTATGTTAACATGAGTATATATATATATATATATATATATATATATATATTACTGAGCCATTTCCCTATCTTTGTTAACCAACAGAGCATTTTGGAAATTTTCAGAGAATTTTAAGTCACAAGCTGACAAGCTGTTTAATATTTTAGAACCAAGCAAACAGAAAATGTTGAATGGTGAGCTAAGTGGCGCTTCCAGTACCAGCTCACTGGACTCAAATAGATCGTATCGTAAACTATCGGGCGCTGGGTCTCACGAAAACTTAAGGTGAGTATCATCGAGCAGTGAAGGCAAAACTAAGAATCCTTTTGAGAGAAAGCAACCGGTGTCTGTAACATAAGACATGAAATGAATGCATTGTTTACGCTCTGTCAATGTGTTATATATTTTAAGATTATCGGAAAGTGTTTCGTACTCCAGAATAATCAAAGATGAATGGCATACTTTGACTTATAGGTAGTGTTGGTAAATAACAATTAACAAAAATTTCGTTGTTATTATTATCGTTATTCAAATTCCGATATTTATCCTTTTCTATATATTTTTGATCCACAATAACCTTTGTTGACCACTTTCATATAATTTGAGTCATTGAAAATATTCCAGGACCTCAGACATCATTTGAAAAGAATCACCACGTCCTCATTAAACTTCTACTGTTGAGGAGTATTGGTAAGTTTAGGGCACATGGAATTCAAACAATGGAAAAAAACAATAGGGTCCTTTGTCTGAATGTAAAGCACACCTGTATGTGTGAGTGTAAAAGTTTGACAGTTGTACATATGAAGTCAGTTTGGGGGACATTTATTCAATTTCTCTTTCTTCTATTTAACAGTAGTGGTAGCAGTAGAATGTCAATGCCAAAGAGATCAACTACAGCAAAGTCAAGAACCACAACCGAAATAGGTAAAGCCATACGTTGCAATTTATTCCTTCACCCGCCTAAATATACTCCATCGCTAAGGAATTCCCAAGAAGCAATCAACCATGCTCATTGCAATCTGCTGCTCACCCAAGACAGAACGCTACAACCACAGACAGGAGGCATGAAAATAAATTTATGTTGGCAAGTTTTTTGGATAGCAGAAAAGGCTTTGTAGGAAAATAACTTGTAAGGCTGTTCTAGTTCCAAAAATTGTTTATTTGTAGAGGAAAATGTGTTAATATACTGCAAAAAAATGGCTCAGATTGATAAAATTACCCTGTGGGATTTGAAGGCTGTGCAAAGAGAAAACATTGCTTGTATTTGAGCTGGGTCTTGTGTAGGACATTGTAAGGTTCAATGCAGCTCCATAAACAATTGCTCCTTTGTACCCCTCCACCACCTCCAATGCCTCAGCCTTCTGCTCTCTCTCTTTTTGCAGCACTCTTGCTTCAGAAATTGTATCAAAATACATCTACAAATATTTGATGCTTAAAATCACATTCATAAAAGCTTAACATGAAAAACATTCATTTATCTATATCCACCACAAATCTCTTTTTGTACCATTTTATAAAAATACTTAATAGGAAGTGAATTTAACCGTCTTTGACTACTAAAAAACTAACAAAACAAGCACAAACAGACAAACATTCTTAAAATGCCTTTATGATCAGAACTTTTAACAATCCCTTCTTTCTCAATCTCAACGTATCATAGAAATAATTATCACAAAGCACCCAACAATGCACCAGGAAGACATAGTAACCATCGAGTGTTTGGTGTCCTAGATATAAAATGTTGTATTTGTACAATATTGATCTTATTGACCGGTGTTTCATATCATGCTCATTAATGTAACCGTGTTGCCCTGGAAATGTTCTGCTGATAAGTTATTTATTACCATGTTGACAACCTATGCTCTATTAGGTAGGTTGGTTTAGTCAGACATTTCAACATTCAAGCCTATGTGCTGCAGCCTGTTAACGTTGGCTGCTCTTTCAAATTGTTAAACATTGTACACTTTCCAGTGTACACATAATAGCCAGTGCCTTAGATGCTGAGGGTCTTGTGATCGTAAAGAGCTGAAATTAATTGTGAATCCGATATATTTAGTGTTCATCTTGTACTAATTATTAACTGAAAATTGTAATGATTTCCTTACACTGAATAAATTCTGAAAAGGAGAATAAACTTGTTATAATTTGTCAAACTTTGAAGTTGCTATAAACCAGCCATTAAATTCCCACATTTGCGAGAGAAGTTCTAACTATTTTTGAAAAGTGAAGGAAACATAAAATCATTAGAAGTTACCGCCTCCCTCTTACGAATAAAGAAACGGAATAGATAATTCAATCTTCCAAGAACACAAGATCCATGAACTCATATAGCTCAATAACCAAACAAGATTTAATCAATAAATAGTAGGTTTTATTAAAAACAAAAACAACAATAATAATAATGGCAAGTATCTTGCAGAATTGAGGAATTGATAAAAGCTTGCATTTTCTACACCAATCTCTTCAACGCTAACACCAGCATTCTCTTTTCGCACACTGCTCTCTGTCTCCCTCACGCACTCTTTAACAGATGGTCCCGTCACTCTCGGCAAGCGGTCAAGCAGCGAGGTGAATCTGGCCGCCGTGGACCGGGCAAGGACCAGGTACACTGCTGCAAAGTCACCGACCTCCTCCAAGCCGGCGTCCAGATTGGCTCGTTCTAAGTCAACGTCTAGAGATAGCCTCGGTAATATTGACAGTAATCCTTTTGTGTCCATGATACTCTGGTTTTTCCTTGACTTTTTCGTCCTCAGATAGAAAAGTTTGAAACAGACTGTGTATGACGATGACAAGATTGACTTTCTCTCCCACTTGAACTTTCATCTTCACTTATAGACTACCACCATCACCCCACCTTTACATATGTAATCTTTATACCACCATCACACCACCCTTACTATGTAATCTTGGCCGCCTTGGTTAAACTTTAAGTTGGTGACTGGGTGATTAAGCTTATCATCCATCATATGTATCCTAGGACAAAATCATTATCGGTGAGGAATTTTATCATTATCATGTAACCATATATCATGGCTATATCATCTATCCTCCTTTAGTTCAAAGCTTCCTTAAAAAAAGGTATCCAGAGGTTGTTGTTTTTTAATTAGATGTTATGTTTAATCCAAGAGAACATCTGTGATGAAAGGGATTTTTTTGTGTGTAAAACACTCAGACCAAATGGACGATAATAAGACAGATTGGTGCAGTAATTGATTTTGCTGCAAGTAGTATCACATTATGACGACTAAATAAACAATTTCATATAAATATAATGCAGGAAGGTTAATCTTCAAATAAAGGGTCCATCTTTGCACCATTATTTGTGTCCCTCTTAGCACCCAAAACCAGCTAGGATTTACTGTTGTATTTGAGAAGCTAGGAATATTTTTGGCTCAAACGAATTTTCTTTTACAATAAAATAAACAATCATCAGATATTTTATTCTGCTGCCATGATAATGGGAAACCAAAAACTGTCATTATTTATAAAATGAATCCACAAAAAGAGTTTAATTTACAAACAATGCTGGTAAAGCAGTATTGGATTAGAAAAAGTTTGTCTTTTTAGTGCAGAAATTATTCACCCCTATAAAAACCATTCAATTATTATTTCAGGATATGAACTGTTGAACCCTGAGCAGTGTTGTGACCAGTCATGTCTCAAGTTAATAGATTTCCAAAGTTAATTTAGTGAATGAGTGTTTAAAGCTTTTCATACGTAGAGATAATAGAGTAACTTGATACAGGGACTTGATTCAGGTCAGGAGAGAGTTACTGGTAATCATGAATAAGAATGGACTGACCTTTGGTGATCTGATCTCATATCTATCCGATGAACTATGTATTTATTAATGTGAATTGATTATATTTGTGTTAGACATAGCATGGTAGTAGTATGGTCGTTGTACATTATATTCCTGTGACAAGTGTATACCCAGTTATCAATAAGTGAATGGAGTTTCTGTGATGTGTGTGAGTACAATTACTATTTATAATGTGTGTTACCTCTTGATGTACCTGCTGTGTTCAAAAAGAAATTGAAAGTCAATTCTGACATATTTTAGTCCAACTATTGTTGTTAGCCTCAGAGGGCAACACTGGTTTGAAAGCTATCTGATAATATTTAAGGTAAGAGTTGAGTGAACTCATGGTACAGTACCACCAATAAGAAGGGTAGCAGGGGATTTAGAAGGATACCAGGGGATTAGAAGGACTACAGGGGATTAGAAGGGTAGCAGGGGATTAGAAGGATTCCAGGGGATATAGAAGGACTACAGTGGCAACTTATCATTGGTAGTCTACCCTCTTTGTAGGTCCTTGTTGAATTTTGGATTTAAAAAATGCAAATAATAGGAAGCATTGATATGTAAAATGCTTCTACCACCAAAGGATTGAATGCATATGTTTGTAGTAACTGTAAACCAAAACTAGCATGTTTATGTATAGTTACTAGCCTTGTATGGTAAATATGTATGTATAGACTATAGATATGTATTCAACAGTATGTAAATACTAGCATGATGATTGTATTGGATTATATTATATAACCTACCAGCAATGCTAAGATAGTGACATAGCAACCATATAGCATAGTGATATAGCTTAGTGACATAGCGTTGTGAATGTAGACTAGTTTCAACATCTGTTCATACTGTAGAGGTGTATATTCAGTGCTTATAACTCACACCATTATATGTGTCATGAATAATCAAGACCACCAGTGTGTACAAGCAGATATGAATATTTATCTTTTCTATGAATATTTATCTTTGTTATGATTAGTCAATAGATGTTCACACTGTTAGATTATCACAAAAGATTACTGCTCCATCATACATTCACCAATGGCATTTAGTGTTCACATCATATACCATGTACCAGAATTCTCATTGATACCAATGTTAGAATCCTACAGCTGGGTTTATGCTCTGACATAGATTCAAAACAAGTGGGCGGATAATAAGCATTCAACTCCATTACCTCCTGAAAGAGACATTTTGGTGTAAACACTGATGTTTAATATCACCAATCGGTAGTTTAGCGAGTGTGAGACGCTTTGAAGTATCGACTTATCAACAGTAATTTGGACAATTTTAATGCTTTATACATTGAGCAAGATTGTTGCAAAATGTGCACAAATGTTGTTGACAATTCTCTCCACTGATCTTTGTTTTTGATAAAGATGTGGGCGTTGTTCGGAGACGAAAGCGGGGTCTGAGTTTGGAACGTCAGTCTCATTCCATGTTCCTTGAACCTCCTTGTAATTTCTCTCTTTCTTCTCTTTTATGGTTGATGTTTCTCCTTACTTTTAGTGCAACTCTTTCGTGGCATGCCAAATCTCACAGAATCCTGAAATGTTCATGTTTAGTTGGGGGGGGGGGGGAGGGGGGGTGGTGTGGGGGGGGGGGGGGGGCTGCAGCCCCGAACCAAATATTTTGTGAAAATTCGGGCAATATGCTACAAATTTTCCGGGCACTGTGTTTTTCAACTGTTAAACTTT
>JAAAKB020000024.1:1976413-1997817 GCA_010014835.2 Apostichopus leukothele
GTACTATTTCCCAATGGAATGGCTCCCCCCCCCCCCCCTCCCCTTTCACCACGTTCCCTTTCTGCTACCAAATGTCATAACTCTGCCGCTAGAGGAAATGCTTCACACAATCCAGCAAACTAGCAGAGCTGGTCTCAATAAATCTATTATTCCTCAAAAGTACAGTCAATGGTCAAAAACATTGACAGTAAATTCTTTTCTGATCATCACAGATTGTAAGGCAAGAGTATTAGAAATGGTATTGTTTTGGATTGACTGTAACAGTTCAGATAGAAACATTTATATGACTGGGTTTTCTTACAAAATTGTACCTCTGTGATTTTTTGGCTCCTTTTTTGGTATTTGAGTTTTTACTGGATGATTCACGCTACTTGGTTAATATTTCTACTGCCAATGTTTTCTCTATTCGATGATGATTATCATTGGATGATAAGATGTATTATTGAGCTTTCATTTGACAAATTTTGTATAACTTTGTATTTAACTTGGGGCTGGTTAAACTTAACTTGTATTTTACTGCTCTTGGAAATGTTTTCTCTTTTCCAGACATTTAGCGTATTCTTAGAAACATTAAGTGAATTCATTCTGGCCTACCATGACCACATCAATGACTGGCTCTTTATACTGATGACTAGACTCTTGCAGAAGATGGGAAGTGATTTGCTGCCCTCGCTTATCAACAGAATAGAAAAGACAATTGACTTAGTCAGGTGACCTTTAACTTTTGTTATAAAGAGAACTAATGCATGTCATTATAGGTCAAACTGTTTGTTTCTGATGGTTGAATACATTACACTGAGGGTTTTTTTTTACTGTCGTTTTTAAGACAGCTGTGTTTAATATTTGTTACTTATGATGTAAGGTAATGCAATGGAAAGAAACATGAATGTACAAAGGTGGGTCACATCAGCATTGGAGTTACATCATGGAACGTCTGTCTATGAAATGCAAAAGAGGGCACAACTTGTCTGTCTGTGTAATGCAACAGGGGGGGTGGACTGGTCTGTCTATGTAATGCAATAGAGGGCGCAACTGGTTTGTTTGTTCATTAAGTTCACAGATTAAGATGTTTCAGGTATTTGGTGAGTCTTTGTCTCTACTATCTTTCTCATTCAGTTGTATATATAATTTAATAGTTTCTTCTTCTTCTTCTTTTTCACAGGGAACATTTTCAATATGAGAGTCAGTTCAGAATTTTGATGAAATACATTGTGGACCAGACACAAACACCCAACTCAAAGGTAAACCCATTGTGTCTAGTAGAGTGTAATAGATCCCAATAGCAGTACCAATAGCAGTATGATCACATAGTATACTAAGATCTGATATGACCAGTAGAAGCAGCTGAAGATACATCATCATAATCAAACAATGTCTACTCAACAACATTGCACATGCCCCCTCTCCCAGCCCTAATCCCCCTCTCCCCAAAAAACAAATTGTGTGCTATTAAAATCAACAGCTATCTCTTATCAATAACTAAATAAAACAGCTTCTAAATTGTTGAAACATTCATGTTAGAAATGTTGTCGAATGGAAAGTTTTTCTTTGCTCTCTAATGCTTCTTACTCAGATAAAAGTGAGTTGATTGGTTTCTGTTTAGCCCAGCAGAAAATGAAAACTATTTGAAATTAAAATATAGCAGGCAATAGCACCTACTACCTTTGATATTTTAGTGTGCAGTTTAGACTGCTACGTAGGCTACATTTAAATAAATAAATGTTTTTATTATGCAGCAGCCAGCCAACAGATTAAATTTGACTTTCTTTGTCTTATGCAGGTGAAGATCGCCATGCTTCGGTATTTAGAAACGTTATCAGATGTCATGGAACCTTCTGGCTTCCAGAATTCCAGCGAGACTAGGTTAGCCGTTTCCCGGATCATCAGTTGGATTAAAGAAGACAAGAGTATGGACGTTAGACGGGTAAGGACTCACCCCCCTCCCCCCACCCCACCCACACACACACATAAAACAACGTGAAATCTCCTAAAGGTCCTTATGAGTATTTAATACAGTATTTAGTATTCTAGAAATGTCAGCAATTTACAAGGTGATATTTCTCTTGAGTTAGCTATAGGAGAGTCATGTTTGAAGAAGAGACAAACTTTCATGCTAGTATCCCGACTGTTTGGAAAGGGGAAGGGGGGAGGGGAACAGATGATGAGGGAGGGGGACAGATGATGAGGGGGTGTAATTACTTACTACATAGTAGCTAATCACAGGAGTGGAAAGATCCTGAGCAATATTGGAAAAGTCCAAACAACTTCTGCACTCACTATCTCTGCATTGCCTTTCAACTTGCCACCAACTAGTGGCAGCAGTGGCATCTAATGGCAGCTGCATACCTCACCAGTTGGTCTGTCATGATGCATTTTTCCCTTGTTACACCTAGGAAGTTGTCCCCATTCTTTGGATTTGGACTGTCCCTTCTACACTTATCACTTATTTAGGTATTGCATCATTTGTGTGTGTATGATTGTCAAGTATCTGCTCTATTCTTGTGATCTATTCTGGTATCACTTAATAAGGACAATATATAATATACGTTAACAATTTGAAATCATCATCATCAGACTTTTTAATAACTTTCTTTTCACAGTCGTCTTCGTCTGTACTGGTAGCATTGTTTGAGTTAAACACATCTGAATTTAGTGCAATGTTGGCATTTTTCCCAAGAAGCTATCAGGTATGACATCTTTTTGAAATAATTTATTTTCCAGATAATATTGTTTTCCATTCCTTTCATGATTAACACACTCTAATCCTTTTCTCACCACAAACATTTGTTTCATCCGTGCTCTCTTAAATTGTCCCAGTTGTTCCCTACCATCATTATAACCGTAATGCCCCGGATTATCGGGACAGGTCAGTGTCAGAGGATGTTTGAATAAAAGCAAAATATGGATAATCAAGATTCCTATCCTAAAGTGTCGATTGCAATCATAATGATGAGCAGAATATGTTTTACAAACAGTGGTTTGTACACTTATCTGCATTTGTGTTATTACCATTGTTGTAACTGTCTGCAACATATAAAATAACCCACAGTTTGCTGTATGAGCAGAACTTTGACACAATTATGATGGTTAGATATCTGATAATCCAGGACCAAATTGGTAGCGGTATAGTCCATGTTTTATGATATTGCAAAGTACAGCATTGTTTTGGCAGTGTAGATGCAAGTTGTATCTCTAAAAGTGATTCTCAGTTTTAATGCACCATTTTTTCTGTTTTCTCTTTTGAATTCATATATGTTTTGCTGTTTCTCCATGGCACATATTTTTGATATGTTATTATTTCATCGTGCGACAGTTAATATGTAGTCTATTTGCAAAACTTAAAATGTTGTCGGCGTGAGTGCATAGACTTGTATATCCTTCTCCTGTAGATTTAATTAGAAATATACTAAACAAGATAATCGGTGCTGTAGCAAACGATTCGTTACCGTACCTTTATCTCCGTATATAGCGTCTCTAACTACTTAACTGTGTGTTCTGCTGTTTACTTAAAATGCATGTGAGTCTTTAAGCCAATCGTTCCCCAGGGGTGAGGCTGGAGGGGCAATTGTTAGGCAGAAAAGGAGATTTGATGAACAGATGGATAAAAACTGTCTTTTGAGGCTTTCAAGCAGACATAAATAGCAAATGTGAAGAAAAAATAACCAAAAGAGGTTTCCACTGCACCCTGTGGCGTGTGGAGGGTCATGGTAGGCACAACAATTCTGTCATCAATGTGTAGGACGACTTTGGAAACTACAAAAGAACTAGAAATCTCATATCAAACAATTTAGGTTTTCTTCACAGCTGTTGGTAAGTTGTCATGCTGGTACAATAGGTTTGTCTCATTTCTTTGTTTGGTTATAAACCTTTGATGTGAAACTTGAAACAAAGGACATGTTCAGTTGGTGATCCAGCTATGCCCATCAATTTTGTGATCTCTAGTTAAAGCAGTGATCTTGAACCGATATATGTAAGTTGCCTAGGAGCGACATAGTTGGCTGTCCTCTTCTAAAGATTGTTTACATGTTTTTGCTGTGTTTTGTAGACCACTGTGGCAGTCTTATTTCTCCTGTTGTGCATGTTCATATTTTATGATTTATAATTAGTACCGGAGCCAGTTGTTTTTTGCTATTACCAAATCAAATAAATAAAACCATCTTTATGCCTTTCTTCTACCCTGCTAATAAATCTGGCCTTTACAAGATAGTGGAGTGAAATAGCCCTTTTTTCTGTGTTAGATTTATTAATCTATTCTATTCAATCTTCAAAAACATTATTGCCATTGAGATTGGTAAACCATGCTGAGAGGAGTATATACAATCAGTGGACATCTTCAAACTTTCTCAAACCCGCAAAGAACTAAAACCACTGCCATATAAATATCATAACCATCACATATGTAATTAGATCTAGGCTGATATAATATATTATTAGGAGAGCCTCAGATGACAGCATGAAAACAACCGTAAAATTTAAAATTAATTTAGAAGGATCCCTTTATAGTTACTCCCATGGGAGATATTTGTATTACCCCCTAGACAGCTCTAAATCCTGATGTGTTTATTATCCAAGTACTTCAATGTTTGCTTTCAAATTGGTTAGGTTTAATTCCAATCTCCTGAGTTAATCAAATCCCTAGTATGCCCTTTGGTTATTTGAAGTTTACTAATTAGCAGTTCAGTGTTTGATAATCTCTAGCCATGAGAAGCGATCCTTGCTTCTTCAAAAGAGTAACCATTTCATATTTATCAGATGCAGTCAAAATCTGCCCTATTTTTATGACTTTTATGCTTGGTTTGTCGAGATTCAAATCCTGTGTTATTAAAAATGTTAGAACGCACAAGCCATATGACTATTAAGCTAGTTTTCTCTTGACTTTTTTAGATGCATGTTTTTGTATTCATTGACAAGTTTTGGTGTTGTTTTAATTGTTAACAGTATTGTTTTATTGCCGTGCTTCACTCGCTAATGCTTTGCATGCTTATTGGATGCCTCTTAGTAACAATGGGGGCGTAATTATCTCTGTAATTGAGCTAGAATTTAACCCGTTATTGACAATGTTTTCCACAGCTGTAAGGCTATCTCTGTGGTAATGTATTACATTATAGACCAAATTTTCAAACAGGAATGACATCTTTAATACTCTGTGAACCAACTGAGGTTACTTTTGTGGATATCTTTGTACATTTAAAAATGTTTCTTTGTGTTCCATTAACAGTCGTTTCAGTTATTCACTTCGTTGTACGTACATTAGACTTTTTGAAGTTGTAATCTATGAATTTTTCACACTTTTAAGATGGAAACAATTTTGGTTGTATTAGTGGATGTAGGTTGCAGAAAGCTGTTAGTGATTCTGAGCTCCCTTCCCCCTCCTCTAAGAAAAGAAGGACATTTTTATGAGTTTAAACTTAGAACCCTTTTGCTAAGGGAATTTGAAATCCACCCTTGAAATGAAACCTGCAAAAAATAGATTTCATCATGAGTTTTAGCTTAGAACCAACTCTAAGGGAATTTGCTAAGGGAAATTTGAAAACCCATCCTTGAAATGGAAACCTGCAAAAAGAAAAAAATGAGATTTCAAAATCAATATAAAATGCATTCCCCAATACTTTCTTGTCCATTAGCTTAGGTAGTTCAGCCCTGTGGGGTTGTTTCCTTTTCTATTTTTAGAAAATAAAGAAATTTTTTAGGAAATTAAGAAAATAAGAAATTGGCAATCATATTTCAATTGGCCAACTGCTAACTCTTTATGGCTTCATCTTTGAGGAGATACCAACATTTTATTCAAAAAACAAACAAAAAAAGGAAACGTTTTTGGCCCACTCTGTTGAAATGTAGTCTGTCCTTGCGGCACATTTCCACAGCAAAATACCAGCAAAATTTGCACATACTGTAGGTGTGGTCAACTATAAATTGTCATAACATTTTGTTATCGTTTGATAACGTTGATGTATCTCCTAAAAGATGATATCTCTTCTTCTTCTTATCTTTCTTCTGCTGTGATGAGCATCTTTGTCATGTTTTGTTTCTCTTTTGTTTTTATTTTTTTCTCTCATCTGCTCCTATAGGACACCGCAACCAAGCTTTTACAAAATCATCTTCAAAAGGCGAGCAATCACTCTGAGGTATTCAGATTTTAACCTAAAACAGCATCTCTCTCTCTTTTGCATGAACCACAGTAGCAGCCCTAACTACCCTGTCTCTTGTTGTCGGTCTATGTACAATCCATCGTTCTCTTTACATCACTGTCTGCAAATAGAGTAGCAAATCTGCTGCCCGCTCTGAAAACTTCATGCCAGAGTGCAGAGCAGACAGGCTCTGAAAGGGTCACACATTCTAGAAAATTCTGAACTTGATGGCAACTTCCAACCATTTCTAGTTCTTATCAGCAACAGCAAACCGACTGGGAAAATTATAAGCCGAATTTGAAAGAGGACAGAAAGTTTGGTCGGAATGGAATTTCTTTTGGCTAGACCAGGATATTTCTCTCAAAATCTTTTTCCCTGATCCCCCCATCTGGATTGTTCCAAAATGAAACTTGGGTGCAGTCCCTGTTTTGGACGGTGCTCGAGGTCCTGCAAATTCATCCTGGTGACCCAAGCAAAATATATCATGATTCTATAGGGCTCGGTCGGTGCAGCACAAGAATTGCAAGCTTGAGAGGTCTTTTGCTCGATTTCTGTTCTAGCCGGATTTTCTTTGCTCTTTCAAAAGTAGTTTATTGGGTCAGCAACTGTCTATATTCTGAGAGACATGTTGACTATTTGAATTAAAAGACTACCTGTTAATGTTAATTCATTATACCATGCACTGAAACTTACACACTGAGAGGTGTATGCACGTAGTCGTTGGACAGAAAGAATATGATGATTTTACCAGAGTTGTAAGCAACTGCCAAAAAGAAGTAAAGGTAAAGAAGGTAAAATTTAGGGAAGCAGATGTATGGATGTGAGCATGATTGAGTAGCAGAGTTTAACAGGAAGCAGTGTAGATTGAAACGAAATGAAACAGTTTCACATTTTGAGAAATAGCTATGTGGTTAGTGATAGTATGTAGTCCTTGTAATTACTGTCTTTTAATTTCTCATAAAGAACAATTCTTTCTCTTCCTTATGTTAGTAGAGTACTCAAAAAATTGGAATATACAAAGTGACGGATAGTCAAATATGTCACATAAAGCATCATTATAACTTGTTTCCCCTAAACTAACACACACACACACCCACAGTGGCATGTGTAAAAGGGGGGGGGATGGTTCAGCCAGGGGATTTTTGCATTCATTCAAGGTATTTAGAATATTTAGACCACTACTTCCTTCCACTGCCCTAAATCAACCTTACACAAAGTATTTTTTTTGCACAACTTGGTGTTAAAGAGTTGCTTATATAGGCCCAAGTTATAGTATAAATGTGCCTCAGAATGCACCATTTCATGTCTAAGTTTTTAATTCTTTTCTTGAGGAGGACCCATAAACCACACCTGTTACATGGGAGTTAGCTTCAATGAACCCAGGGCAGCCACCTCCTTCATAACATACAGTACTTCAATCAATCTTCTCTGGCCCTTGTTTGAAGGCTCAGGCCCTACCCAAAACAGTCAGGGGAAATTTTGAATTTGCAAACCTTTCCCCCCCCCCCTCCCCGTCCAACCTTTGAAATCATGTGCAAGGCAAAGGACAGGGCACATTGCCAATAAACTGGAACCATATGAAAACGTCCAAACTAGGTATTATACTGATAGAAGGAAACTTTGTTCTCTTGTTATTTTACGTCAATACTGTTGTTTCTGTTCCTTAGTTATTCTTTCTCCAATACTCCCAGCTTCTTGTATAATGTTCCTCCAATCCTAACCCCTAACGGCATGCCACAAGGCTTGTCTGTGATGTTCTGACTACTTATTAACCAATTTTGATTGCTTTAGTAATTACCAGTTGTCTTTGTCTTTATAGTTTATAGTT
Organism: Apostichopus leukothele; assembly: GCA_010014835.2. Taxonomy (NCBI): domain Eukaryota; kingdom Metazoa; phylum Echinodermata; class Holothuroidea; order Aspidochirotida; family Stichopodidae; genus Apostichopus; species Apostichopus leukothele. The sequence goes on from JAAAKB020000024.1 coordinate 1,984,370, forward strand.
GCTAATACATTGCATGATATAGCTAACCTTATAATTCTAGACAAATGTTGAAACTGTTAGGCCAGGTATAACCTTCCCTTTTGTTATTTTTATTTTATTTTAACTTTTGGAGTTTAATTGAAGTGATTGTTTTATTTGCCTACCTTTGTTGTGCTCTTCTCTGATGAATTCGTTTTTTGGAAGCTAATTTGTACTTAAAAAACACTTAATACAATGTAACCTTTCCTTAAGTTTCTACTCCCTTTCTATATTATATTTGGTATCCCTAACGGAGTTTGTTCTTTATACAATTGCCTTGTGACTGGTTACTTTAATTTATATAAAAGTATAGAATCACTACCAAATTAAGGACAATTCTGTTATTGTTTGTGTTTGTTTCTTATCCAATAGCTTACAGCTAACGATGTCAGACAAAAGGCCTCATCTCCGAGGTCCAACTACCGCTCCCCTCGCAGCCACACGTCGCCCCGCCCTGCAGCAGAGCCGGTCAACGGGAGCAGCCCAAACTTAGATGAGATGGATTCCGATGAGATTATGAAGTCTTTAAGGCAAACCACCGCAGAGATTCAGAGTTTCATGTCCAACAGCCGGGATGACCTGGACAAGCTCCACAAAGTGACCAGTCCAAGGATGGACAGTGACCAGGTATCTGCAGATAGTGGGCTAAACACATCCATGCCAGACATTCGTGTGGACAGCCCAGAGGGCAAGGTGATGGAGTATATGGAGTTTGGCTCTCCAAATGGCAGTGTTCTTCCCTTCTCTTCTCCCCCTCCTGTTTCCGAGCCTCCTCTTTCACCCGTATTTTGTTCGCCTTCGTCATCTTCATCGCCTCTGCTGCATGACGCACAATCTTCTTCGCCTCTCTCTGAATTGCATGTTAGTAACATCCACTGTGACTCTAATACTACTACTACCAGTGTTGTAATAGCCTCTCCCTAATTTGTGAATTCAAAGGAAATTAAGTAGATGCAGAATTATGAGTGGGAAGGAGTAGTTTATTTATTAAATACATAGTAGCATCTACTATGTATTTAAAAATCCTATATCTCCCACCTCCTCTCGTGCCTAGTGAAGTCACAGAATCCAATAGCTGCAGACTTCTGATAGGGAAATACGGTGATTGAATATATAGGGAGAGGGAAGGTAGGTAGGTAGGTAGAATGAGGTAGAATATAGTGGAATGTGGTAGAATGAGGTATAGAGTAGAATGAGGTATAGAACAGGATGAGGTGAATATATAGGGAGGGGGAAGGTAGGTAGAATGAGGTAGAATACAGTAGAATGAGGTAGAATGAGGTATAGAACAGGATGAGGTGAATATCTAGGGAGGGGGAAGGGAGGTAGAGGGGCAATGCATGGTGACAGGTTGTAGTATATGTAACAGGTTGAACTAGGAAACTAGAGGGCTCATGCCCAAATAAATGGGTTAAGTGTTAGATATTCATACTGTAGAATGAGGACAGACTAGCTTAAATGTGACTGGTTAGTTCTGCTAGATAATCCAGGTCTTAATCCTTCAGTCAAACAGGATTTCCACACATTTTTGCTACAACACTGGTCAACATCTTATTTTCTTTGATTTGCATTAATTGTTTGTCGTGTTTATTTTCCTCTGTTTGATTTGCTTTCACTTTTCTTATCCATTTGTCAATGTTGGGTTTCAGTCTTGTGCAATATTGTGGGGACCCAGCTATTGGAATTTTCCAATAGACACTGACATTACAAAGTATAATACTACTGGAAAAATTAACAATTGCTAGGATTGCTAAACCCCAGTTATTCCACATTAAGACTAATTGATTCATCAGCATTGTAGGTTTTGAGTTATACCCATAGAAAAGAAATTTAATAGATCTTATTGACCCCCTGGTCCCCCCCCCCCCCCCCCCTCCTACCATTGCATAAATGGTGTCTTCATTTTTCAAGGGATCATACAGCTCATGGACATTGGTTTCACTCCATTTAGCTATTGCCAGATAGATTAATTTCATTTCAACTCAAGTTTAAAGTTTCATATCTTTTAGAAAAATTATTTTACTGTTATTCAGATCATGCCTCAGGATTCAGCAACATTGTAGAATTTTAAACATTTCTACCAACAGTCAATCCCTTCAAAAGTTTTTTAAATATTTTTTCATTACTAAGGAAGTAGCTTGCCTAATCACATCAATTTGAACTGTAAATAAGTGTAGTTTCTGCTTGTAATACTGACTATCTTAGAAATCTATAAATTGATGAATTTGTTCACATCGAATCTTGAATTATTCAACATTGCCTTCCTGGAACCCTCCCATCTTTCTAGAATTCTCCTCTTAGTGTCAAAGAAGATGGGTCGAATGCGCTGCTATTTCATCCTTAAAATATGAAGTTGGAAACCATCTTTCCACTGTCTGCAGTGACATTTTCTTTGGACATTTCTCATTTGTTTGTTTTTGATTTTTGTATTTGCTTGACTGTTTGCTATCACTGCCAAACTCTCCCATCACTAAACCCAGCTCAGTTGTTTACTTTGTTGTGATCAGTGAAAATGTATGAGGGTAGGGGAGGGATGGGATGCTGGGTGTTTGAGGGCAGGAAGGGGGTGGATGCTGGGTATGTGTGTGTGTGAGGACAGGAAGGGGGGAGTGGAAGATAATAATAACTATGTTATTTGTGTCCCATATCTGTAAGTCCCTTACTCATGTAGTGAGCATGTTACTGCATGTTGTTGTTTGCTTAAGTGATATTTACGTTCTGCGACACTTAAGGATGTGGCTATTCCATTGATAGCAGTAGACTATTACATTAATTATATGTGAAATAACAGATCAGGTCGTACATACTCATGGTCCATCTCTAGTGTCTAAATATCCTTTCACAAGTCCTCCTTATCCATGACTTAGCCAATGTATACACATTTCATACTTTCATTGCTGCAAGGCTCAGCGGGCCACACGAAAAGGTTACTGAAAAGCTTGTTGGCTGAGAATATTGGCTCTCCAGTCACATGCTGCCGGCGGGTTGCACTTTGTGCCATAAAGAAACACATTACTGGTAACATCTATGTGACAACACATGATACTGCCTAACAGGACTAATAGTGGAAGAGTCAAGAATATGTTAAGGCACCCACAATGTATTTGTCCTTACAAAATAAATGAGTTGGCCTGATGGACTAGGTATTCCAGTAATCGTTAGTTACAAAGGTGTTATTCTGTTCCATAGTAGGTCCATGGCAACTAGGGCAAACAAAGGAATGATGAGAGATACTCATTTAGTATGGTAAACTATCACCTAGAGGTTTTGTGACAAGACGGTTACATATCAGCATGGTTGATGTGTTTCAATTTGTACTGAAGTGTGTGCTTGCTGCATGTTAGGTTTGATAGAGTTGTTACATACAATGTGTAATGTATAATATGATTAACTTCCTTTACCACAGAGCTTATCTGAGGGCATCACCAAGCTTAAACTAGATGGAGGCCCCTTTGAGGATGAACAGTTTCATGAGGGTAAATTTCATTTTCCAGTAACTGTTACCATTAGTTGTAGCTTTCCAATTTCTGAGTAATCGAGCACTAAGATACGATAACACAGCTAACACTCAACCAATATGGAATGGATTTAATAATGGGATGTATGGTCGCTCCTTGACCTTGGTCTCATGGTCAGGAACTTACCGTAGAAATAGAAGTTTTAAGGTCTGACCTAAGTGGAACACATATAAAGGCACATGTACTAATTTAAAAAAATACAATTATCTGCAACGTGTTTGTGTTTTGTTTAAATGCGTCAGCTCATTTAAAACATTTCTGTAGGTTTGACCAGTGGATAAGTTTCCAAGTGGTCATCTTAGCTTTGATATGTGTTTTTTACTATTACTGGGGTTCAGTCACTAGCTGTGTGCTCAGAAAGCCTAACATTCTCCTCTGCTTCTATTTTTCCCCTCTTATAGGAGATGATGACCCCGTTCAGTTTCAACCCCTGCTGACAGTACTTTCAAATCACAGTTCAAAGTAAGTACTGACGGATCTGTTTCTCCTTCTTCTCTTTCTCTTCATAAAATACAGGCATGAGCGTTTTCCGCGAATTCGCGGAATATCAGTGATTTCTTTTCTACCTCGGGGACAAAAACTATTATCCTAACACACTGTAGCATACGCAAACTGGAGCCTATACCGCAATTTTTGCAAAGTTCCGTGATTATTTTTTACCCCAGGCTCATCCCTGAAAATAAGCCTTTTAATATTTTCAGGTCTACATGAGCAGTGTGAAATCATTACAGAGGCTATGACAAGAAAAAACCTTCAAATTTATGAAATATTGAAATAATTTACAAGTTACCGACACTCTCGTCAATGGACATGAAGTCACTGAAAGTACTCTTTGACAAGGAGAAACTTGCTACCCATTCATTTTCTAGATGTGTGGTACGGTATGTGCTGATGTGTTACATGCTTATGATTGTGTGGTTTTACCTTACTGGAAACTGACGTAAACACACACAAACCCACCCAACCACATACACACCCATAGTAGGAATCATTGTTCAGCTATTTGATTAGAGGAAACCAATGCTCTGTTAACAATTCATCAGCACGTTATGAAAGTCTGACATTTCATCAACCGTTACGTAAGACAAACTTTGATATCATTGCCCTCACCTTGTTTTTACCATTTTTTTTTCTTTTCAGATTTGAAGAAAGGAAAACTGCAATGGCTACCCTGATGCGATTGTCACATGCTGGACACATGCCATCTTGGGAGGCTAACTTCAAAACCGTGCTTTACCTACTGTTAGAGACCCTTACAGATATTGAGGTTTGTGTAGCTCTGTTGTCTATGAAGTGTTAGCAGGTGCTCAAGTACATCTATCATTGAGTCGTTAAACTTTGTTCAGATTGGTACATCAGTTTTTATTAACATATAATATTATTACAAATTGCAAGATATTTAGGGCTGATCTTTCCCAGCAAACTGTAAGCATGGCTATCCTGTCAGGAGAAACTTAATTTACCTCTCAGTCTGATCTTGTCCTACTGTTGCTTGGTTTTGACTTATTCCCACAATGCCCTGTTTTAAGTAACATTAATGGTTCAGTTCTTCTTTAACCAACTAGTTTTAATTTGACAGTTCTAATATGTACTGACATAAAAGTTTGTTTTTACCAAACTACCAAAACTGCTCAAAGTTAGATTCCAGTTTTATCAGTTGATGCAGTCTATTGTCTTCATCTTGTTTCCAGTTGAACATTATTAACCAGTACTTAATGGCCCTTTTCAGTTTATATGATATTCTGCAGCTAGACATTTTTCCACAGTAGTAATAATCTCACTAAAAAATGCCAAAACAGAACCTTAGAGATTGTAAGCTTTGTGCATTATTTTAAATAATGTCAGTTAGTACCCTGAATCAGTGGCGAATATAAGAATCTCTTAGTATCAATCTCTTAATATAATAACTGCACCAGCAATAATTTTACTTTACTATAAATAGCTTGTTTACTGACCCCTTCACATTGATAAAATGCTAGATACTAAATCGTCTCATATATCTCTCCTTCCATTTAGCCTTCAATACGTGCCCTTGCTTTAAGAGTTCTCCGAGAGATTTTAAGAAATCAACCAGAAAGATTCAAGGAATATGCAGAGTTAACCATCTTGAAAATCTTAGAGGCTCACAAAGATGTGGTTGATGTAAGTATCTGTACATTGAGATTAAAAGGGCCAGCTCGAATCAGTAAATGTTCAACAGGATAAAGTTAACGGAAAATGAATTATGTGTTATTTAAACTGAAACGTCATCAGGCTTGTCCAAAACATTTTCACCACTGACCATCAAAAGCATTCCAAAACATTCATGAGTGTTAAATTATACATGTATTTGTCTTATTCAGGGAAATTCCCTTGTAGGTGGCAGTTGGAACACTCTTTGGAGGTTTTGAGCATCAGTGACCATTATTGGACTTCCAGCATATTTGAGGTCAATACTGATGTCCATTAAAGCTATTAATATTTTAAATGTAACTCTGTAAATTTTCATTTTTTTTGACCAGGTTGCTCGTGCCGCTGAGGAGACGTCTATGGTGCTGGCCAACAATATCCCTCCAGAGCAATCAATTAAGGTCCTCTGTCCAATCATTCAGACTGCTGAGGTTCCAGTCAACCAGGCAGCCATTAAAATGCTAACCAAGGTAACAAAGAGAGGGGGAGCAGGGTACTTTGTGGTTTGACAGTGGTAGGCAAATGGTTGTCAGAAGATTCTGTTTTATTGAAAAGACGCAAAACGTTGGTCATGCATTATCTTGATTTCTCTGCAGAAACGTTTGATTTTGCAACAAAAGAGTTCTTAATGCTTTAATATTCTAAGATAAAATGCTTTTGACAGTCACTTCAAAGAAACTGCTTGTGTCAACCAACATTTTAAGAGCATAGATTATTTGATCGGAACAAAGCTGTTGAGTTGTTTATACTCCTCCCTAGTAAGTACTTCTTAGTACAAGGCAAACTGTGAAAAACTCCATAACCAACATATTACTTTAACCTTCCACACACTTATAGCAATGTTGGTCTCCACACCCAACATAACAAGAAGGGATGGTTCTTGTGTTGATGGGCCTGTGATTCATGCATGTTGACTCATTGAGAATGTGATGTTTATATTGAGTATCTATGCAATGTTTATATCTTGTTACCATCCTGCAAATGTCAAAGTTACCATAAGTCTGTCATATTGTTCACAGGTGATTGAAGGTATGGCCTACCCTGAAGTAAAGACTGTTCTCTCAGATATCGTTCCTGTCTTAGTCAAGGTAAAGACATATTTTAAGCTATTGTTCCTTTAGATATCTTCCCTGTGTTGGTCAAGTTAAAGACACATCTGAATTAGGAGTGGTCAGGCAGATCTCCTCCCTGTCTTGGACGAGTTAAAGACATATCTTAACCTGAAGTTAAGATTCTCTTAGATATCATCCCTGTCTTAGTTGAGTTAGAGACACACCTCTCTCAGATATCATCCCTGTCTTGGACAAGTTAAAGTCATATCTTAACCAGAAGTGAAGATTGTTCTCTCAGATATGTTCCCTGTCATTTTCAAGGAGCCTGTAATATTTCCATGTACCATTTGCTGTCTTGTCAAATAAAGTAGCACACAGTGTATTGTGGGGGGTTGTGTTTAGGTATGTGCATTATTGTCACAACATATGATAAATACGTCAAGCATGTCTGTGGTATGGTGAATACTTAAAGATATCGTAAATATTCAATGTTGAAATATTTACCAATGTATGCCTTCTGATTGTTAAACATAAGGACTAATGAAAATCTAAAATAATCATAACAGCAAGAACTTCAAAAAGCTGCTAAGGAAAATAATATCCACTCAAGCCTATCGTTGACTCTTACAATCTGAAAACTCATGGGACACAAAACATGATTCCATGTATTAATTTCAAGATTAGAAACTTAACACATAACATACAGTTTTTTCAATAGGAAAATGATGTTGTATTCAGTACAATTTGGTACTAAACTTATGTAAGTTATATAGGATACAATAATATTGTGAATTAATTACTTGTTACTCTGATTAATTTCTCTCCCTCTTTGTTTTTGTCTCAGGCATATGATAATACAGACAGTAGTGTCAGGAAAGCTAGTGTCTTCTCTCTGGTCGCGATCCACACCTGCGTTGGTGACGAGATCAAAGAATTCCTCGACGATCTCTCAGGAAGCAAGGTAACGAATAATTGTTCATTTATTGACAATGGTTGTTATGAAAGGTTTTTGTGTTTTGAGAAGATGATTATAGGTGTTAATAATGATTTCCACAATTAGTTAGTCCTAAAAACTTGCTTGGAAATTTGGTATGATGGAGTAATGTTTTTAGTTTTGGATTAAAATTACCTGGATGAAAGTTACCTTAATGAAATGTGATAATAAAGTTGTTTTGGAATTTGCTTCAATGCTGTTCATACCATGTCACCCATAAAAGGAAAGGAACAGGTACCATAAAACATATTCTAATACTTCTGTCTCTCAAATATGCAGAATGGATGATAAAATTAGAACGAGATTAGACTGCAAGTGACTTTGTTAATTAGGAGTAACCGCATAAATTGCTAATGTACATTAATGATGTGTATCTCACTGCGCTGGATACTTGAAGCAACAAACTATCCTTGTTTCTCGTGATTTAAAGAGCTCCTAGGTGGGAGTTATCTCATCTACCGTGATATATAAATCATGTCGAGGCAAGGATAAGTCAAATAAGAAATGGTTGTGGTAGTAACATAGAAAGCTTAAATATGTCTGAAGTATATGCTCTTCTAACAAGTTAATCATTATTGGGAAGACTTTGATTACCGTATAGTCATCTGGTATCTTTCACTTTAGATGAAGTTACTGAATTTGTACATCAAGAGAGCCCAATCAGAGAAGCTCTCTCAGGGATCCAGTCCGTCTCCCAGCTCACCAACGTCACTGTCAACCGGTAGCAGATGAGGAGAAGGAGGAAACATCAGCACAAATTTTACTCCGCTTTACAAGTTTCTCGTTCTTTAGTCTTTTTACTGGTGTCAAATTTTACACAGTGAATGGGGAGTGCTAGTTACACTGAGCTGGTTTAGCAGATTCTGGAAGGGTCAGGGGTCTTGCATAGCTGTTTTACACAGTGAATGGGAAGTGCTAGTTACACTGAGCTGGTTTAGCAGATTCCTGAAGGGTCAGGGATCTTGCATAGCTGTTTTACACAGTGAATGGGAAGTGCTAGTTACACTGAGCTGGTTTAGCAGATTCTGGAATGGTCAGGGATCTTGTATAGCTGTTTGGATTGTGTGCAAGGAGCTTGCATGAAGACAGAAAGGGTGTTACAGGACAGCCAAAGAACGTTGATACGATACAGAAGGGGACCTTGCAATGCTATTTGGATTGTGTATGGAGCTGGTATACTAACAGAGAGATTATTGTAGGACAGGCATAGCTCACTGATGTACCTATAAGATATACATAAATTGTTATAAATAATGTCTGTGGGTTCTGATGTCGTGTTAACAACCTGCATGTGTGTTTGTGTCTTGATAGCCTGGCCAAGAACCCAGAATTAAAATATATTTGTTTGTAACTAGTATCATTGAATACAACACAATCAAGGTACTCTGACTATTTAGTTTGCATAAAGTACAGTTTAGTAGTGAGGAATAATACTACATCAGGAGAAAGAGAGGTCAATAATTCAACATGTACACTATGATTTCTGAGACATTCTCATACCAGTAAAAGTACCATAACTGGCCAGCTTTAAGTGTCGGTCTCCATATGAAGCTGTCTAAACACAGATATGCTGCTCCTCAAATGTATTTATCGAACCATATGCAGTAGATAACATTTCTATGCAGATATTGTTCACAGCTAAACCCCTTAGCTGTTTGGTAAAAGCCACATGCAGTAGTTAACATTTCTATACAGATAATGTTCACATCTACACCACTAAGCTGTATGGTAAACTGTTCAGTGTAAACAAAGTTCTTTCGAGGTGTTTTTTGCCAGGAATTCATGAGTAGTAAGTGTAATAGCAGACTAACTTCTAAACATCTTTTATAAGTCTAAAGTCTTTAGTAATCCTGTGGCTTTATCCAGTAGTTTTAGCTCATCGGTGTCACTGTTCATCATAACATTTCCACTCTCTGCTGGAGAGTTGGACGGCTTTCTACGTAGAAATTTTAACAATGTCTCTACTTGACTATTCTTGTATTTTCTCTCTCATGCATTTTAATATTTATCTAAATCTTTCGGAAACTTGCCTTAACATTTTTTACGCATAATTTTGGGGACTTACTTTCAACTGGGTTGGGATGATTTGGTAGGAGTGTGTGCGTACTTTGTGCCTGTTTTAGTGATGATGCATAAGACCATTTCAAAATTTTTACTTGCTCATTAACATATTGCAGTCGACATATATCTGATAGCCTAAAATTTACTTGTCCTAAAGTGTGGATTATTGGAAGCATGCTTCATAGATGTGATAACAAACTTTACAGTGATAATTTCAATTTCAGTGTCACTCAGTCAATTATCCACATCCCATCTAGCAATTATCCATAGAAAATATTCTTGTTTGTCAAGGATATATGGGAAGAAAATGATTTTTTTTATTTTTATGAAAATGCATTATCTTTTTCATTTATCCTTACAAAAAATCCCAATTGCAATACTAAAGTGTGTTATCCATCATATTCATGAATATTCATTTATTAGTTGAGTGTTTACTTTTAACATACAAAACATTTTAAGAGTTGTTGGTATGTTTTGCATCTCCTATAATCTTAATTCCTTTGAAAGATAAGGCTGAAATTCATCATAATTCAGACTTTAAACCATTTACAAATACCAGTACTAAGAACACTTGTGTGGTCCACAGTCACAGCACTGTACAATATCTCGACATGAATACTGACAGAAAATACAAGTCTTAGCTATACCGATGAGGATACAAACTTATTCATGTGTGAGATTAAATGTGATTTACTCTTTCCATATCCATGTAGCAATTTTCTGATAATGTCACCTTTTAATAGTTGAGATGTACCTAACCACCAAATAAACTAGAAACCAACCATCGTTCAGGCATACATGTCTGTAAATGTGTGAGGGATAATATCTAATATCCTTTTAATGAGGAAATGAAAAATCAATTTCTGTGGTTTATACGACTGTTTTCTATATTAAGATGTAACCTTGTGTTAACCACCTCCGTATATAGCTATGTATTCTAACCTGCTGATGTTGTTTCATCAACAGATACAACAATGTGCTTCAGTCATCTTGCCATATGTAAGATAACTGGATTGAACCAGTTTTAGTGTCCTTTTCAATTAATTGTAATGTACACCATATATTTTGCTACTGTATAACTTGAGAGTAAATACTATCTAAAAGCATTTCCTCCAAATTTTGAGACTGATTCTGAGATGATTGTTGGAAAGTAGAGAATGCATCCTTCTTATTTACCTGTGCCCTTTCATACAGTGAGGTTATTAAACACATCATAGATAGGTAACAGTGCTTTTAACATTTATTTGACCTTGGTCAAAGTTTTGGAAATAAGGGGGCGGGGGTGGGAGGGGGGGGGCAGTACCTACCTATGTAGATTTGTGATATGTACAGTGTGTTTTATCATATTGGTATTATGAAGATGAAAATATTGTTGGTCTCCCACAGCAGTGTGGAAGCAAAAAAAATGTTAATACCTGGATTTCTAGTTGAACTAATAACCAGGTGTAATGGCAATCTCTCTTCTCATGTGGTTAAGTAGTTATGCAACCACTATGCATTTTACGTTTCTTAAAAGTTTTACATTGTTGAGGCAGCGTTCAGGGTTTTATAGTTTCAAGAGTCACATTTAGAGGGATATGCCAAAGATTGAGAAGGATATGCAATGTTTGATTGGGATATACACATGTTACAGTGTTAGTGTAGAACATATATGTTACATGTCAATTAAAGGAAAGTTTACAAAGTGAAAAATCAAAAGTACATCCTATGAAAAGAAATCAAATAATGAGTGTGTTTGCTCAACCCTCTATTACAAAAAAACAGCTCTTGAAGAAAAATTAAAGACAAGTTGTAAAGTCGTGTGAGAAGGCCTTGGCCCTGAACAAGACTGTAAACCTGAAAATTAAAAATTAAAAAGTTTGTTGTTTTGTTGTATGACATTGAGCAGAAATAAAACTTGTCCATGAAAATTTTGAAGCAATCCCAAAAATCCTACATTTTTTAAGTAAATTGTGTAGGATACACTTTCTACCTAGCCATCTTGAGTGAGCGTTTTATACTTGACTTCAATTCAGTCTGGAATTAACAAACTCTTGGTTTCTTTCCCACCTCTAAAATCATGCCAATGTCATACATTTAAGATCTCTGAAGCTAGCTGTTATATTATAGTTCATTTCAATGGTTTCCTACCTTGCATTGCATTTCCAACACTTAGCAGTGCTAGTACATTTTCAGCTATTGTATTAGGTTGGGAAGGGGTTTAATGATTGCTGTAAGTTATTAGGTGAATTGCTAGAGTAATATTCAACTTTGAAAATTACCACCGGATGGTTATAGTAGTCATTTAATGTTTATTGCTAACACCATGGATCACTATTTAAGTAGACCACTATATAATTGTTAAGAAACTGGACGCCTGTATAATTTATTCCCAAATGATTAACTTATAATATTCAGGGATAATCATTTCCTTGGTAGAAATAAATGTTGGGAAATTGGTAACTACTTAACATAATTGATAATTGAAGAGGTAAAAACTTACAATGAGATGTTTTTTACATTTTTAGTTACTGCCATCCTTTGCAGTCCTGACAATCTTTGTCGTCTGTTTCTTTTGCATAGAAATGGTTTTCAGTATTAAAACCGCCTCCCAAACTGTTTAATGTTTAACAACGTATTGTGTCTTTGTGAGTAAATGGTTTTTAATTTTTTTTTTTTTTCTCCTTCAGTCTGTGAATAAAATCTACATGTATGAAAACATTAACTGTAAATATTGCTATCCTTGCTGTGGCATAATGTACTTGTTTCTTAGGTAGATGTGTATGTGTGACTAAATGTGCTGTCACTTGTACAAATCAGAATAAACAGAAACGTTGCAAAAATAAATGAAAGTCAAAATCATTCTTGCTTCTTCTCTCTTTACGTAAGAATTCCTCCAACCAGATACTAACAAGTAAATTCTAAGCTGTATTTACCTTATGAGACCCATTCTCAGCATCAAGTCTCTTCCACCAATGCTGTGATCTTGATAGTGGTTCGTACAATGCAGAATTGCAGCTTATCAACTTCTCTTAGAACGAAGAGATACTGCAAACTATCTCAGCGAATAAATCATGAAGGGTTCTGTCGATTTGTCAAGTATTTTAAGAACGCATAATCTTACAACTATTGCCATCGCTTAACACCAGAACAAGAAGTCTCCGAAGCAGTAAAGAGCCATATTATAAAAGACCTCCAACTAGCATAAGGTGAACGTATCTATTCCAGTTAAATCCAGGGACAAGATGTTGATTTTGACCTTCAATCCCCAACCCCATTCCATCTTCACATCAAGGGTGTTATCTGTGAGTCATGAAGGTAAGTAAATAATTCAAGCTTAGGAGGGAAGTTGCTTCTATGAACACAAGGCCAAACAGGTCAAACCTGAAAATATTCAGGGTCAGGAATATTCTCTAGACTACATAAAATCTGGAGACATGTTAAATCCAGGGGCAGTATATGAAATCCAGGGACAGCCCCGAAAATTGGGGAAATCTGGTCACCCTACACTAGCAATCCTCTAACTGTCAAAAGCTTGAAGAAAGTCCCACTGGTGACCCAGTAACTGTCCACCACAACACAGTGGCGGAGCTAGGGGTATTGGTCAAGGGGGGCGAGAATGGTCTGTAGGGGCGCTTCCGACACTATCTAAGTGGA
>JAAAKB020000024.1:2050095-2061984 GCA_010014835.2 Apostichopus leukothele
CATAGGTAAATTAATCCAACAGTCACTCCATACAAGACTGTCAATCTAGGGGTGATTGCAGGACTTTATAAGCGGCGAGTGTGGAACCCTGGGCTTGTTGAATTGAATCTGACTCCCCATGTAGGGAGGTCTGGGAGCAGCCTTCCCCTCTCTCCCCTCTGGATCCTCACCTGAAAACGACACAAGATGTTAATGATATTAACCAACCCTCTAGCATGACTGCATAGTTGCTGACCATGGCCTTTGTGATCATAAAACATCCGCAGACCACGAAGCATTGCAGAGTGAACAGATGGAACCCCCCCTTTTTGGGGTGGGATATAATTTGAGTAGATTGTCATGATGTTAACCATACCTTTAGGGTGACAGTATAGTTGATGACCATGGCTTTTCCAAAGACAGATGGTGTGTATTTGGGATTTGAGAGCTTGGTGTTCAGGTAAAGTCTAAAGTTTGGATCATAATCGACTTCCTTATCGCCGAGCATGATGAACTCCCTGCCAGCCTGACCTGATATCGCAAACGAACCAAAACGAATATAAACTTCGTCGTAATTACATACCTGACTGGAGATTTGTTATAAAACAAAAATTGAAAAATATTACATATTCTTTTAACTTTTGGAATCAAAGTCAAAACTGAGGTAAAACAAAAGAATGAATGAATTTTAGAGGGACAAAAATTGCTGCATTTTATGGCTAAATAGAAGATATTTGGAAATAGTTGTAACTTTCCAGCCAGTTTTCAGTTGTTTACTTGCATAACTTGATAGTTATATAATTTTGATTGATGCATAGAAATGCTCTGAAATACTTCTTGACCTTATAATCATGCCTCGTCTTGTGCAAGTTTATTTTGCCACCAAGGCCTGGGTCTGCTTATCTTAACTTCATATCAGAAATTGGATTGAAATGTGAATTACCAAACTGTTGGCAACCTGACTAAAATGAGGGGGGTGGGGAGGGGTTGGGAAGGAATGTGGGGAGGGCTGGTAGGAACTGATAAATGTTGGAGATCCAGTATTTGACCCAGTTCATAGATATTGTTCTCCATGAATGCAAGTAGTCCAAACATGTATTAGAATCTTTGTTTCGATCATACAGAAATACCTTTGATGTTCTTCTCCAAGACGTTGTCAATGACTGGGTCGATGTACTCGTCCACGTCTTGGAATAAGAAAGGAAATCCGTATTTGATGGCCAGCTCTAACTGCTTTAGAAAGTCAGAGTCATTGAAGGTGCACACCTAAGAACAAAAAGGAAATATAAAGTCATGACATGCTGAAAATGGAAAATAAAAAAATAAATAAAAAAAGGTTCTATTTTCATCTTCTTAAAATAATTAAAAAGTCTTCTTCTTGCAAACTATGAATTTAAAACATAAAGGTGAAAGACTTACCACTAAGATACACAAAGAGAAAGAGAAACATGATCTATGCTATATTGCAGGATTTTTATCACTAGTCTACAATTTTATGTGGTTGGTTTTAAACCAATCACCAGCCTAGCCTTCTTATACTAATTTGCCAAAAACATTCCAAACTAACCTTGAGATTGTTAGGCTCTTCCTTTTTCTTGATCCAGTTGAGTGCTTGTTGCTGAGGGTCGATACAGAGGGGGAATCTGCTGGCCCTGGTGGTCAGGATACCATTCTGTATGGACAACTCATCTGGAGGCAGGCCCTCAGAACCCCATCTGTTGTAGTAGTCAATCATCAAATTAGGTCGATTAAAATTTTTTTTAAATGAATGAAAAAAAAATATAGAAAAATGAAAGGAATAATTTATTTTTTCTCCTTTGAAGCCATACATAGTATTTTCATAAAAAAAATTATTATAAAATTCCCCAGGTAAAAATTCACATTAATTTTGACAAATTTCACTGTGAATGTTACATGAAAGAGCTACAGACCACGCTGTGTACAGATACTGTTGAGCTGTGTGGACCTACATTCGTATTATGTACATAGTTTGTACTTCATGTAAACCATTCCACAGCCTCCGCAGACTCCCCGGGTTTAAGGTTTTTATAAAAAACTGACCGACTGATTTCTACGTCGTCCGTCAACAGGCCTTCGATTCTGAAGTTATCGCTGAGAGGTATCCCTCTGTCCCTGACATCCTTCTGCCAGTCTACGTAGATCAGCTGGTTTCTGAAGTCCCACGTGAAGGCTCCGACATAGCTCAGGAAAGCTGATGAGACCAGACAGTCACCCAGGAGACGGATACGTCGGGATTTCAGCTCCTCCAAGTCTTTAGTCCATCTAAGATGGAAGTCAAATATTATACCGAAAATAAAGTGCAAATAGGTCTAAAATGGTATCTTAATACAGTCAGAGGCAGAGTATGCTTTGAAAATAAAGTGCAATAGATCTAAAAAGGTATCTTAATACAGTCAGAGGCAGAGTATGCTCTGAAAATAAAGTGCAATAGATCTAAAATGGTATCTTGATACAGTCAGAGGCAGAGTATGCTCTGAGAATTGGACGGTCGAAAAGAATATATAGGAATGATGAGGAACAGAGTATATGTCCGATGTAGTATACTATTAGTATGCAGTGAGTAGTACATGATAGGCTACAGCACATGCAGCATTGATGCACAATGCCACAGCATTCCAATAGCTTGTGAAGGGAGGGGATTTATAGAAACACTAACAGGATGGTAGAAGCTTCAAGCCTTTGCTTAAAGTTATGACTGGGGTACAAATGCAGAAAGCAGGGATGAACGAGTAAAGAATTCATAAAATCAATAAAGTGGATGCTTGATACATAAATACCCACACATATGAATAGGTGAAGCATTTAAACAAAACGATGGAGGGAAATTTAAACTCAAATTTAGTAGCTAGAGGCATCAAAGTATGACTCACGGAACTGCGAGCAGATTTTATATAAAGTGAAGAAGAGCTAATTTTGGAGAGAGAGAAAGCAGAGAGGGGGAATGCTAGCTCTTCCATTAAATTTGAAATGCATAGCCCTCTCTTGTGTCTCTTGAACCCTCCTCCCACCCCCCCCCCAAACCCCAAGACCATCCTACAAGGTAAATTAGAGTTTCCAACACTCCAGAAATTTAAGGTCAAAGCCAACAAACTTGCATCAACCATCTTCTGACCGATGTCAACCCATTTTTACGAACCTGACGTTTTCCGATCCCAGACCGGAGATGAGCTTATCGGCCGCTATCAGTCGTCTCTCCATGATCTCTGCCTCTTCCTGCAGACCCTGCTTCTCGTTGATTGCTTCCTCGTACTTCCTGCCGAGCTCTGCCAGTTCGTCCTCTAACGATTTCACCTCGGCGTTGATTCTATCCAGATCTCTCTTGGCCTGGAAGAATGTCTTCTCCAATCTGGCCACCTAGGTTATGTCAGAGAATAGCGAAGAAACATTTCTCAAATAGAATGTTTATTTAGAGATTGACCTCCTTTTTCAATGTAAGAATGGTTTGACATGACAAAAACATATTCAATTATTTCTTAAACTCTCATTCTTTTTTTGGATGGTTTCTTTCTTTAAACAGAGCTTTGAAATCTCGCAGTCTTGATAATCTCGTAACCATCAAGCTATGACGGTTGGTGATATAGTCCAGTACACCCACAGTTTGTGCATTTTTTAGCAATTATGTACAATTCACCACAGGAGCGGGAAAAAAAGATATCTCCATCTGGTAAGATATGTTTCATGTACCTTATCTCCCCTTGATTATAAATGTCACAAGTTTTGGCCATTTTCTTAATATCTGTGATCAAAATTTTGTGCAATTTACCAAAAGAGAGGTGGAGAAAAATAAACATATGTATGATAATATTTCTTACTATACCTTTTCTCTCTTTGGTTTAATTTCTCTAGATACACTGCAGTAGCCCATGACAGCCACCACAAACTTGAGGAGACCAGCTCCCGCCATCGAAACATTTTTCATCTCCTCGGTGGTGATGTCTAGATCTTTAAGGAAACCTTTCACAGTCTTAACCTGTAAAAAAACAACACAAAAGGTTTCATTTAATGATTTTTTTCTTGTAGGAATAACAATGGAAAACAAAAGGAAGTAAGCCTATTCAAATATTAAAAATTAAAAAATTATAAATTCTTAATGCAATAAAAACAAATTCTGAAGCAGTAATGTAAGGCCAGTGTTTACTGCCAGGTACAAAACCATGAGGGAAAAGAGGGTGGGGGGATTTTGTGGGGCAGTGTACAGCCCCTTTTCAACCCCAACAAAAACTGAAAAGTAGTTATTATAGCACCACTGTGATTGTAGACCTAATTAATAGGCCTAAACCTAGACTTTGCAGCCTAAAAATGCAGGTCTACTAGAGGGGACCCCCAGGACCCCCCTTCCCCTGACCTGAAAGTTGACTTCAATGACCTCAGGGCCAACTTTCTCCTTCTTTAAATCCTGGATCCTCTCCTGAATACTACGGTGGGTTCTCAAGCAGAACATTCAACTACTCATCCATGTACCTGTGTCTGGCCAATACCATCCACATC
Source organism: Apostichopus leukothele (assembly GCA_010014835.2). Taxonomy (NCBI): domain Eukaryota; kingdom Metazoa; phylum Echinodermata; class Holothuroidea; order Aspidochirotida; family Stichopodidae; genus Apostichopus; species Apostichopus leukothele. Next base: position 2,054,584 of record JAAAKB020000024.1, read on the forward strand.
GAGTTCCTGTAAAGACTTGAGGAAGTTAGCCTCGGCCATCATGGCCTTGGCTGATTTCCAGGAGACCTCACGGATGCCACGGAGCACCACGATACACTCACACACCATCTGGACGGCCTTGGGAGGCTTAGCGAAAGCCCTGCGAGGGAGAAGGCAAGCAAATTATCAACAGAAAAGACTAAGCAGAGAAATCATATTTGGTAATGACGTAGATTATGCTGAAGGCTAAAAGACAGTGGTAGATTCGAAAGAACCGTTGACCAAATGAATAGAATTCCTTTATGAACCAAAGAAAATTAAACATAATCAATATTCTGAGTTACATTGACATTTACAGGTGATATTTACCATTTTTTTGGCCACTTAGTAACCAAAATTAATGTTCTGATCCTTTTATCATATGCAGATTAACTTAATCCTTTCTGAATTACCTGATCTCTGTGACATCAGATCTATCCAAGTCTTGAAGGGCAATTCTGGCTGCTTCAAGAGCTGGGAGTGCCTCGATCAAGGCATCTTCGGCCTCTTTCTGTTGACAAAACACAAACGATAACACAGAAGTGAATACACACTGACAAATTTATCCTGAAGAAATATAAAGTGATATAAACATATGAGGAACTGTACCGCCTACAGAGGTCAAGATAAGCAATCTTGTGTAGCTGAATAAACTAAATCAATTCTAAACTTTCAAAAATTATTAAAGAGAGAATACTTAGTTGAGCTACAGCTCTGCCAGATCATTCACCCTTCAGTGTGGCCTTCTTTTCTACTAATTTATTTATATATATGCTCCTTGTTAAAGTACTTTTCCAAATCCCTGATTATCAAGACTACATTATCAAAACAGTATTTCTTGTTAACATCTAAGTTTCTTATGAAACAGAAGCAAAGAAATGATAAAAAAAAGAAATAAATATATATATTATCACTGACCTTCTCTTTTGAAATTTCTACACTCTGTACTTGGATGTCTTTACTCTTAGAAACAGCAAAAGACTTCTTCTCCTCGGCCTGACTAGTCCTAGCCGAGATCTCTCCGAGTAAAACCTCACAAGCTTCCGTCTTCTCTGTGACCGCCACCTTCTGAACGGCCAATTTTTCGTTGAGCTCGTTCAGCTGGACGCTCGCCTCTGCGAGCTTGGCCATACCACCCTCTAAACGTTTGCACTGTAACAGAGGGAAAGTAATAGTAAAACTAGTAATTATCAATCGAAAATATATCAAACCTTTGAATCAATTACCACACAGATGCCTCTCCTGAATTGAAAATATGAACAACTAAATCACATAAAGCACCATGTCAAAAGGAAGATTTAAATCAGCTACAAAATCCCCTGCAGCAAGGCTGAATTAGTTCAAATAATTGAGTGAACTTCGTAGCACAAGAGATTATCCCATGCAACCTGGCTGCAGTGAAGCTGCATTCCCTGCAGCATACTACTTTGTCACAGTGCCTAATAATACAATGAGACGAAAGAAAGCACTCACCTGAGACAGAATGTATTCGTCCTTTTCATCGAGAAGTTTCAAGTAAGTGTTAATGAAGTCCAGGTAGTTCTTGGGTGTGACGTAGTTGTTTCTCCTCAGTTTCTGTGCAAACTTGACGCTGTAGTCGACCACCGACTGGTGGACAAAGACCACATGCTCAACCACGACTTCTTTCTGCTCTTCAGGGATACTCTTCACCTGCGTAGGACAACATAAACAATGTCAGGGCAAACCAGGTACAATGCGGTATATAATCTTACATCACTCACAATAAGTATTTTTCTTTTTATTCATTTTTTTTTTTCATTTTTAATATCTTACTCTCTTTTCTCTAGTTTTCTTACCTGGACAGGTCTAGTTTTGTGTAACTTTCAAAAAAATTAAAAAGTTTTCTGTGTAAAAGTAAGTGGACCTGACGTTTCGATCCTAGCAGGATCTTTTCTAAGCATTCATTAAGCTCAATGAAGACTATAACATGATGAAAATCAGTTTATACTTAATTTTTAGTCAATATACAATTTTGTATATTACATTGAAACAAAATTTATATAATATATTTTGAGGATTACTTGATAAGTATTAAAATTGTTAACAAAACTCAAAAAGCTGTCCTTGCTAAGCATTAGGCATGATATAGCTGTAAATATCATTTATTCAGCTAGCACGTAATTATTTCATAATTGTACAAAAAATCTGGGGATGTATTCTGCCTCAAGAGGAAAGTTCATAGACTAGAGTTCTAGTCTCTGCTTACATGTGAACCATCTTCAGTAAAATGTTAATCACAAACTATATATTCATTACTTGACCTTTCACCTTTGTCATTAGCTTACCTCTTCATTACCGAGGAATACATTAGCAACAGCCATCAGAGCTTGCACAGGCCAAGGCATAAACCAATCGATACTGCAGTTGTTGACCAATCCGGGGAAGTTCCTACACCTGGTCCTGAGTGTTTCCCCTACAGGAGACATGGCCAGGACTATATGGAGGTTATTTGTACACTTGGAGATGAAATACTGCCAGATAGCTTCCCTGGTCGGGGGTATTCCTTGCTTCGTGGCTTCATCTCTCATCTAGACACATACAAAATTTTAAAAAATTCAAATGTTTTTACACAAGATATTTGCATCAAGATTGATACTTGTAATAATTCAGGTAAAATTGTCACTGCTGTTTCTTTCCTTTTCTCTTTTCTTACCTTATTCTTTGAGATTTGAGATGATTAATTATTGAATATTATATCCTTTTTTTTTTCTCTTTTTTTTTCCGTAAATGATGGCGGCAAACCAGTAGCTGAGATATTGCTGAATATATTTGGGAATGATGATCTCACCTGACCAACAATGTTTTCCTTCTCATCGTCAGCAAAGAGTGCAGGAACCATTCCAGATGTCAGCATGTTATTTATCAACTCCAGAAAACCTGGTAAGACAAAAAAAAACCAGCAAGACAAGATTAGTAATATTTGCGATATGAACATACCTGCTACAGGGAAATAAATGTAGGCAAATGTGACAAAAAACATGGAAGATGAAAAATATATTACATAACAATATGATTAAATTTTTTTGAAGTCTCCCAAATTTGTTGTCCCCCCCAGTAATAATAGGCATGATAAAAATGTAATTATAGTGGGGAAAAATAAAGATGTTGAGTAGATACCTTATGACTATCACAGATGTTCAATTTTGTGCCTAGTATAATAGATGACAAAATCATTGGTGAGTTACTGTAGTAAACAGTATTAACACTTACACAACAGTGTTTATTTATATACATATATATCTGTATATATTATGCAAATACATGTAAATATATGTAAAACTATGCACAAGTGTGTGCAACGTGAGAGACAATCAATCAACCAGTAAATATTTTACCTTCTTGTGCAACATGTTGATCTGTAAACAAGAAAACCATTTTCTTCCTCTCAATTCCAAGTTTGTTGTAGAGAATCTTCAAATCTTCCCGGAAGTTATTTTCATCGTAGCCTCTGCTCAGAGTGATCTCAAAGATTTCACAACCGGCGGCAAATGCAGCCAGTTTGGTCAGGCTCTGTTTTCCGCTTCCACCTGTAACATGACGTAACCACATATCCATCAAATTACGGCTTAAAAGTTAAACAGTTGTGAGGATGTTGACACCTCTTTGGAGGTTCATTCATATCCAGGGAATCATACTAGATGCATTTTATATGATAAAACTGTACATTGTTTTGAAATCTAATGACAATTTTAATATAATATCACCAAGCTATACAAAGCCGGGTATGTGAGATTCAATTGAAAAAGAAAAACAAATTCATACTCATGACCTTTATAAATACCCAAGATTGTGAGCAGACTATTAATTTATAAACATTGTTAAACTCACAAAAACTCATAAAGCAAAGATTTTTTGTTATCATTATATATATCCTATTTGTCAGTTTCAATCACTTCATTTCATTTCTTATACAAAAAAAAAATTGTCTTAGTTTACATATTACCAAAAATATTCAAAATATAGACTTCCTGCCAATAAAATGACATACTGCTTTGTTAAGCAGAGCATCAATTTCCCCCATGCTCTCTTTAGTTTAGTAAGTACACTGTAAGATTCACAATTACAATGTGCCCCTTTCCCACTAGACCAGCACAAAACCATCCCAGTGTCAACCTATAACGGTAACTTACCGACACCAACAAGCAAGGCATGCCCTTGGTCCATCCTAATGACTCTATGTGTTCTTGTCAACCTACTATAATAACTTACCAACACCAACAAGCAAGGCATGCCCTTGGTCCATCCTAATGACTCTGTGTATTCTTGTCAGGTGATCCAAAGCGTCATCGAAGAGTACGAGATTCATTGGAGTGTTGCTGTCGTTGTACTCCTCAAGAATCTAAAGATGAAGAGAAACAAGACATACCAGGGGTTAATATCATAATTTTATTTCTAGAGAATAACCCCCTCATCCTCCCACCCCCCGCCTCATCACATTACTACCTTGTTTCCTTGAAATAATTCAACATTTAAATCAGATTTTTACACGCTGATATTTTCATCTCCAGTGAAAAGGAAAATTCAACAGAATTAATTAAAGACCTACTGGAAACTTTTACAGTTAAACAGTCTTTTAATATCTCACAAAATTGTAATACCCAGCTTGGTGTGCATTGTGCTAATCTAATCTTACACAGATACACTTTCTCACACAAGTTTTTATACCGAAACTTCATGAAAACCAAACTTCAGATTTGAGACAAGATGTATCATTCACTAGGCTATGAATGACTACCATGCTGCTTTTTCTCATGCAATAAATATATAGGCTAAATCAGAGTTGGAGTTGCTGCTAAACAAACAAGTTTGATTACTAAAAGATCATGGCAATTATTTTGTAAACAGCTTTCGTGTCACCCGTAACCACTTAACTTATACTACAGATATGAAATGATTTTGTTATTTTCACTTCCTTCCCCCTATATAATAACAACCACATCTATACCTCTTGAAATAATGCCTTGCATGCGTCATAGTCCTGTATGTCTTCGTAAAGTCTCGGTTCTCCTTCGTCCAGGGCTGTGCGATAATCTCCAAACAGTACCGGTTCCCTCAGCACCTCGTCTGTATCGTCTTTGAAATGATCCTCCAGAACGGTTCTTATCAGTTTCTTTTGACAGAAGAGAAGAAGAACAGATTTAGAGCATGCCATTCCCAAAAATGACACCTCAATTCATTTCAAAGGTGATTTTGAATACTGTTTTAATTTCTTTGATATTTCTTTAACTCTGCTCACACCAAAGGAAGAAGTTTGGGGAAGCAAGGTTTCTAAACTAGATATCACATGGTCGACATCAAAAACTTATTTGGAGTACTTACAGAATAAGTTCCATTGTAAACATCTCCTTGCAATTCACATAGCAACCATGAGAAAAGTGACTTTATATATCTTTGTAGCCACCATCTTGTTAATGCCTCATATCACTTTTCAAAGCCTTCACAAGCTTTTACCTGGACGTGAACTTTGTCTTCGGCGTTAATCAGTCTGTCGTAGAAGACCCTCAAGCACTCGTTGTGCCAGACTCGGAAGAATCCCCCGGCTTTTTGGAACCTGTCGGGGGTGGTGAGGAGGAGACCCTGGCAGACTCTGGATAGGTCTCGGAGATTGAAGATGTAATGAAATTTAGACGGTGTCGGAGGCAGTCCATTGACGATCAACTTGTAGAGATCCAGGGTGGCCTATCGAGAAAGACAACAGATAGAGAGGCTTTAATAATACAAAGGTATTGGTCATGCAAGGGGGAGGGGAGGGGGGGGATTCTGTAATTATTGTAACAGAACATAAGGGGATAATGGCAATGTCAGATATTAAAATAATCCATAAAACAATGAGATGAGGAAATAGTTGTTTTTTGTTTTTTGTTCACATACATTATTTGCATTGGCAGAGTTTTTTAACTATCGATGTTTCCAATTTTTCTATATGCACGTATGAATTCAAACGTGATATACTATCCATAGCGACCGTAAATATGCTATCCATAAACAACCATAAAAATTCAATCTCAAATTATTTGAGGAAATTATTTGGAAAAGGAAGACTGTCAATTTTATAACATAAATTATTTGTTTCACAATTTGAAATTTAGAAAGTTCTACAGAATGATCATATCCAAGTCCGAAAGAAGAGCGTGTGAGATGGAAATTTTCACGTAGAAGAATGATACTGACCTGTGTGATACTTGTGGAAATGTGTTGGATGCCCTCATCAAACGGCTGTAAGTGGCCAGCGAGGATGGACTCGTAGATGTGTTTCAGTGCCTCCTCCGATGGAAAGGTGATGTTGAAGACACTGAAGAGTGAGACGAACCTTGGATCGACTTCATTACGACCACCTCCGGCCTGGAAGAGACAAAAAGTGACAAAGATTTACTAACTTAATTACTGAAGCTGGCAAAGACTTTTATCATAAGTAACAAAATACCTGACTAATATTAAGGAAGGACGGACTGTACAGACGAATTCTTGGATTGCATCAGTTACGGCAGTTTGGGTCAGTTATGTCTAGTATTGCTATTAGCAGGTTAATTATCCCACGACAATAAATACAATATTGATCACACTTTGACGAGAATCAGCATCCCCTTCAACCAAAAACTATAGCCAAATATCGGCACAAAATCATGACATTTTTTGGCAGCCTTCAGATGAATTTTTGATGAAAAGTAACTTTCAAATCTCACCTTGCCCATGGATGCTAAGAATCCAATATCTCTGATGTATTTCAGGATTAGATCCTTCCCTCGGTCATACATCCCACCTTTCTCCAGGAGCAGCTTCAATAAAGCTATGGGCTGCTGAGTGCCGTACTCATCGACCTGAGGCATATTCATGTCATCCATGAATACCAACAATCTCTTCCCGGGAGGGGGGCCGTACGTGTCCTTGGTCCTCTTCTCCACGTTGGCCTCCAGGTTTCTCTGGACGTCCATTGAGGTCGTACGAGAAGAGAAGTTGATGGCCAGAATGAGCTAAGAAAGGTAGAAAATATGACCAGAATGAAAATCATTTATTTGATGATGACAGATCTTATGTTCTGTAATTTACCTCTACATACAGATATCCATAGCAGTAGGGCCTGCCAGACATTTCACAGATTTTTTTTTTTATTGGCTTTATGGTATGGAGGATGGAGATGAATATTGAGTCATCAAGCAAAAAAAGTTTGAATAACAGGGGTGTATAGGAAAGTATAAGGTTGTACAGGGATGTATAAAGAGATACTTAAATGTTACACTGAGCTACGGATATCCAGTAACAGTAAGTCAATGAAGCAGTTTTGTAAAGAGTCAGTATTGAGGTATCACAGGAATTGAAAGGAGTGAAAACTGCGGGGGAGGGAGGGGGGGGGGGTGTTGGGGG
>JAAAKB020000024.1:2063734-2077090 GCA_010014835.2 Apostichopus leukothele
TATCATGAGAGGATGATATTTACGTTTGTTCCGTTACTGCAAAAGTTCTTAGTATCACGGGGGGGGAGGGGATGTGAGATGACCATCTCCTTGAAGGTACCCCAAATGTTTACTCTGTCTTGAATGCAGACTGCAGCTGATATACAAAGGAAGGAGAACAAAGTAAGAAAACTGCACATCTACCTTGTGATTATTTTTCTTTAGTTCTAGCTGCTACCAGCAAGCTGAATATGATATTTGAGAGAACAAAGAAAATCTTATTTAAAAAAAAACAACGTATTTACATAACATCACTTATTTCATGATTTTCCTCCTTAGCTGGTATTCTCAGGGATCTTCACAGCCTTGCTGTATTTTAGACCTGTACGACCATTGGTAAGTGGAATTATACAAATGTCAAATCCAAGTGTGCAAGTTCCAGGAAATTGAGTTTGATTAATTTTGTTGTTAGGTAGTCAAGTAGAGAAAATGTCTGACTTCAGAAAGAGCCATTAACTCTCAAATTAAAAAAAAACAATGATAGATATGAGTAGATAAGATTTTAAGGATAATAATTCAAAACTTCGATTGGAAAACTTTAACAATTGTTGAAAAGAAGCCTTGAGAAGAATTGAAGCAATGATGTGACTTTATCGCACAGAAATTAAAATTCCCAATTTAGATATGGGTAGGCCTGATGAACCCTGTGTTATGCCATCTGAGCTATCTAGCCTTCGCATGGTTGGTACCACTACTTATTGACCGCCTCAGCATTTATACTTACTGAGGTCACTGGTCTGAACCCCAATTACAAACAATAACAAATGTTCTGAACTATTTGTAAAACTTAAAATAAGTTTTGGTTCTCAATAGTCGCATTGGATATGTTCTAAGTGAGACAATAAGGTATAATACATTTATATTGCTTTGAGAGTCTTTGTGTGGGGGGGGGGACTGGGGAGGAGATACATTGATGCAATAATTTGCAATTGATGTTAGAGTAATATTTGTTGTTTGATGGTTCAAGTTTGATTGCCTTCAACAGATTCTTGTGGCCTTCGTACTTGGTCTTTCCTGCATAGCCGTATGTCTGGTCCAGGTCGTTACTACAGCAGTAATCTCCCTGCCATTCATTGAAGGTCTTTCAGTCTGTATCTGGAGGCCGACGGACCAACAATGTCTGTGTTACAAGTTGACCAGCCAAAATAAAACTATTGTTACTGATGGTAAGATGTTTCTTTTTCCCTTTCCTTAATAAATTCATGCAGTCTGTAATGTGAGTTTAATGGTCACAATTCTGGTTGAGGTCACGTAGCCACCTAACCTAGAACTGGCCATATCATATATGCTATATTGCTTTTAAGATATAAACTGGAAGTTAATGTCATAGGTTACCTTTTGGGATGAAGTCACAAGATCAGCAGACCTTTAATAGGACATATAAACTTTCCGCATCGCAAGTGCTATTGAAACCAAGCTATAAGTGGACATCTTTCACTAAACTGTTATTCTTATGCTTTATTTTATTGTATGGTAATTTGACTTACTGCAATCGTAGATGTTTTTATAATCACCCCCAGTTTGTGTTTAATAGCATTGTGAAAGGTCAACTAAAATGATGTCTTCACTGGTTGAAGGCTACATTTCAAATCCCTTAAAGACTGGGACAGAATTGTTATTCTTCCCATGCAGACAATGTTAGTGGTTAACAAGCTAGCAGAAGCTGTGCACACCATTGCTTTTTTGCAACATTGATTGTTTGATATGGAGATCTGTGATTATCTGTCTTGGAGCGTGATGAATGATGCTGTAAGGGTGCCATAACGTAAATCATAAAAGTACAAGTGATGTCTTAAAACAAACCTATAGTGTAGGCTATAGGCATCTACACTAATATGTAATAACCAGTGTGACAATGTATAAATGTTACTATTAATGCAAGTTACTCCTACTTTGGTACCATCATGGCCTCCCATATTGAGATCAGAAGTCAATTGGTAACAGCTTTCTATATCTCATCAAGAAAGAGCACATACATAACTATTTGTTGAACTAAAGAATATTTTTTGTTGTTCTTGATGCTGCAATAAAGTAAGGCTCTTGAAAAACTTAAATGTCTTCCTGGCGGACATTGAAATTCCGTTAACTGGAGGTTTCTTTGAGGAATCATGACTTGTCAGACACGTTGTATGTCGTAACTTGTGAGCATCTTTTACAGAAATTCTGGTGGTAATTACATCTTATTTTGGTATCAAGTCAAGTCTGCAAATACTACAAAATTTGCAACTCCCAATGAATTTGCCACGAATCGATTTGCCATATTTCACCATAACCATTTTAGCATTTTCTGTTCTCCAAATGTTCTTTAAGTTATTTAAATGAAATAAAACTGTTAGCAAACTGCTTATCCACTAGAGAGCCTGTGTAAGAGAATGTGTAAGTTCTTTGTTTTCTTTTCTCCTCTCTCCTGCAGGTTCGAATGCTCAATACTTCTTCGATGGAGCGACATCCTGTTATTCTGTAGAACACACCCTAAAGGACTTCCTGTACATTTTCTGCGTCGTGTACGGGTTTGCCATCTTTGCTTGCCTCTTTACAACTCTGTTGACTATCCTCCTCTGGTGTCGATATCAAATCCCTGAGAATGAGGTCAGTTTTGAACGAAATGCTTCTTCAACTATTTACAATTCACCCTTTGTAACATTATTGTGAAAAACTAAGAGTCTAGTATCATTATTTCAAAAAATGTTTTGTGCTCAAAAGACGAGATTCGTTTGTAAAGAAAAGATAAATTATTAAAGTCCATACAACCTGCTGCATATTGGACATTCTGCAAAGCCAGAAAATAAGGTTGAAAATTACTCTTGTTCCACATTCATTCATTCATTCATTCATTCATTCATTCATTCATTCATTCATTCATTCATTCATGCATTCATTCATGCATTCATTCATTCATTCATTCATTAATGTGTACAGACTAGCTCTTCCATTTATGTATCCCATTTGATATCCTTTTGTTTTTTTGTTTTTTCTTTCATCAGGAAAGGAAATTAACTGAAGAGAGGCCATCAGATGTAGAAGAAGTGGTTGCTGGTAAGGTGTTTATATTTCATGACATTGGTGATATTGAACTGTTGTGGGAGGATGTACTCTTAATATTTACTTGATGAGAAATTAATGGCACACATTGCAGGAAGATCAACACCACAGTTTGGTGAAATTAATTGGGGAAAATAGTTTTGCCAACCTTCAGTCACTCCTGGTATATCTATAATATTGATAGGCAGAGGGGGTGGGAGAGGGGCACAAAATTTATCTCAAAGGCCACAGTGAAATTTTGTACCCAATCTGGTGTCTACAACTCTTAGATGTATCCTACTCACCATGATATGTGAATGTTTACATTACATAGTCAAAAAAAAGTCAAGGCAGTTTTACATACCCATATCCATCTGTTGTGTTGAAATATCCTATCACAACTAAGGAAGCCCTAAGCCTCTATACAAACTCACCACAGTATACATATTTTATGATTTTCCTTGTCATAAGGTTTTGTGGGCCCTCTGATAGGATTTTGGAAATCTTGAGGGCTGCAGAGAAATTTGCTCAGGGCTGCACAATGCCCACCAGCCGCACTTTGTCCACCTGTGGCTTAGATGTACCCTAATAGAGTTTTTCCTCACGTTAATCGCTATCCAAGCCACATTAATACAATTATCTGAAAATTTGGTTGAAAGAGTTAGGAGAAACGAGTCACTGGTAGATCCCATTGCAATATCCATGGACATATGCATGGTTCTATATGTATCTGTCTGTTTGTACGGAAAATATTTTACAGTTTGTTTGCTTTTTTAAATGCAATTTTAGTAACTTAGTGTTGGACGTTTGCCTTCCAAATTTAGGGAGCTGACTCTCCTTACAGATTGCTACAATCATAAGTTTGGGTGGAAAATTAATCTTTGTTGTTTTCAGAAGTGACAAACTGTAATATTAGAAACCATTTGTACATTATGAATAGTATTGCAACATACTAAAAGTTGTGATTTCCAATAAAATCCACTGTCTTTTTCACTTTTTATATACAATAAGGTTCAACTGGGGTAGATCATGTCACTGACCCTGAAAACCAAGAAACATCCAGAGGTCATCGTGAGGGATTTTCTGGTCGGCCCAGGGTGGAAGAGGTCACAAGGTCATCTTCTACCAATAGAAACAATGGGCCGAGGAGAGCTGCAACGGTTCAGAGGTCATCCAGTATTAACGCAGCTTCCCAACCAAGTTCTGGCCCGCGTGTTACGAGGCACCACTCAGTGGCAACAGCAGACACATCACCACCGGACAATACCAGACCGAGAAGGGAAGGTACCCATCAGGGAAGACAGAGGATGCCCCCTATCCTAATAAGAGGAGGGTATCTCCAGGGCCAACTAGATGGACCCACCATCCCGGTCTACACCCTACAGGGATCGAACGAGGCGTACATATCGTTGACGGATCTTCCTTCTTTACAGATGCCGTCTTTGGACTCTGTACCTGCATTTATTCCAGAGCTGCCAGAACCCTTGCCAGATGAAGAACCGCCTCCTTACAGCCCTCAACCCGGCGGTTTCACTAGTGGATTCCGCGAGGATGAGGCCTCATCTGACCCGAGAGAACAGAGGAGCGATCCTCAGGGCGTTAATAACGATGATGTCGACACCGTGGTAACTTCTCAGAGTGCAGAGGAGAGAGCCCTGAATGCTGGTGCCGTGGAGACTGAAGATACAGTCAGGCAGGTTCAACAACTGGCCGAATCGCCACCCCTGCAGTCTGGAGGCTTGTCTGCTACCGTAGAAACTGTTCACACGGATGATAGTTCTCGTACCAGAAATGAACCGGTAAGAGGAAGCGCAGAAGAAGGAGAGACTCACAATGCTCTGAATAACAGGAGGATCAAACCCGTTCAGAGAAAATCCTCCAGAGAACAAAATGCTGCCAATGTGGTCGGCGCAGGTGGCAGGAGAAACCAGTCTGTTGCTGAGCAGAATAAGGAGTCGGTTGGGAATTCCTCAGTACAGCCAAAATTAAGACAAACAGAGAGAGGAGAAAATGTTACTGATGGAAGCCTCAAGCAGATGCCTGCAAGGAAACAAGAACAAGGGCAGGAAGCTACAAGGCCTGAGAATATCAAGAATGAAGATAGAATAGTCGCAAATCCAAGAGCCGGACCGTCGAAAGAGGGCTCCAAGAAAAGTGAAGCCAGAAAACCATCGGAGAAAGGAGTCAGACCAAGAAATACACAGAGGAGGAGAATACCAGCCGTACCAGATGGTGACCGCAAAGCTACCGGGGAGAAGAAGAAACGGATAAAAGAACAGGTCCTCTCTTCCGATAAGAATATTCGAGGCAGTAGGAATAAGCGCCAAGCATCATCTGATGATGCTGCTGCTCCCAGGAATCCATCACCGAAGAGAAAGACAACAAAAAACAAGCTCCGTCTTGCCAGTGAAGTATCTGATAGCGAGCCGGAAATAACCGGCGATAGAAAATTGAGTCCAAGCAAACATGGAAGTGGAGCCCGGTCGAAGACGAAAACAGAGAGAATGCCACAAAACGAGAGAAAGTCGGACAGGACTATGAAATCGGACAAGGTTTTAACAGGCTCCTCACACGAGAGCTTATCTGAAATGATCAGTTTGTTGCAATCGGTAAGGTCCAGTGAAGGGAAACCTGATATGAAAACGAAAAAGAGGCCTGGAAGATCATCGTTAGATGACATAAATTTCCCTGACACAAAGTTGTAGTCTGATGTGATCTTATTGGTTAGTATGCATAATGTGGAGGGAGGGGAATAGGGGGCTATCTTATTTGATCAGAATGTACATGGTCTCTCTTGCATAAGAAAGGACATTTGAAAACATTAAAAGTATACCTTCAGTATATTTGCATACCCTCTCAAATATTTTTGTACCTGGTTTCTAAAGCCTTGGATATCTTTTCCCTATCTCCTTCCCTCCCCCCTCATTTTTAAGAAAATCTATTTTGTGTATTTATCATTCTGTATGCCTTCTTATATACCTCCCAATTAATTATTCATTATTATTTTTATTTTTTTATGTACAAATTGTTTGCAGAACTTTAGTAACAAGAGGCTGAGATGATAGGGTATTGTCATGTATAACCTTCTGACAAATGGCTACAGAAAGGGATTGAGCCTAACAGTTGTTGATCTGAAGAGAGGCTGGTGTTCACTCTTTAATTTTCTTGTATTATTCATAAATCTTCATTTGCATTTGATCTCTTCTTTTCTTTTTAGAATTCTTCAATATATGGGTTTCTAGTATAGAAGTAGCAAACATACCTTATTCCACAGATACTGTGCTTCTGTATGTTTGTATATGTTGCAGTGAAGTCTGCCAACTAGTTTCTTCGGTGTCCTTTCCTGTTTTGGTCGGGTGTGGTGGCGGGTATATCATGACAGAAAAGTTAACTATATATCATTTTGAAGTGTTATAAAGCTCATAAACCTTGATTCATTATTACTATTTTTATTATATATATATCTTTATATATTAATAGGTTTTTTTTTTGTCTTTTGTGGCTTTCTTGAAATTTTAAAGTACAATACTTAAGCACCTTGAATATCACCTTGAGGCTTTAAATTCTATTCATTCCATACGCTGCTTATATTTCTCTTGCTGTCTAAGTATTCGAATGATGTCTTTTAGATTCCTTCCATAGTGCCTTCAATAAGCTGTACTGTAGTAAAGCAATGGCTGTTGACGTAATGTAAACTGAAATTTCATATACCGTAATAATGCATCTGTATCTCTTTCATTTTTACTTGGTAAATGTATGAAAAGCTTTCTTTATGATACTTGATTTATTATCTCATAATATTTTCTTTCTATCATAGAGTGCTTTAAATAATGTACTCTGCAAATCATGCATGGTAATATCCGTTTATAATCATTCCCTCTGTAACTTTAACAACCTCATTTTCATTGACGAAAAGCAGTTTTAGTACTACACTTCTTTTAAGTGATGTGTTAATGGGACTTTGAACTTCAAATCCCCAGAGGCTCCAAGAGATATTAATCTCTGGTAACCACTATGGGATGTAATGTGCATTCCCATCTAGCATATTAGCATCTTGAACGTATTTAATACTCGACAGTACTTAAATTAATATATTGACATAATTACTCAGAGAGGGTAAAGGGTAATAAGTCAGTGAAGCAGGTAGATGAGCCAGCAGCTCATAGAAGAATAGTCCTTGGAATTACATGTCAGGCAGTTAGTTAGTCAGGCAGTTTAATACTATCGGCATACATATGGACTACAGACTTGCAAAGATAATGTCCAATTCTAAGTTACAGATCTGCCACTAAAAATCATAGTACCAAAAGGCTTTATATGCCATCGTGTTTTTGATGCAAATAGCGTCACAAGTAGTTTTGGGTAGGCTATGTTATAGCAGAGGTGATGCGTAACCCCCCAAAATTTCTCCTGATTTTTTTATAATGACTTATCTCCCAATCTTTGGAGATGGAAAAATTGTAAATGTCTTAAATTTTTGGTTCCAATTGATCAGGAACCTACGCAGTCATGATGGTGTATGTGTGTGTGTGTATGTATATGTGTTAAGCCTAGCTAGTGTGAACATGATACTCCATGAATTTTGAATCTGATTAATGCCATATGTCATATGTTAGACTTATTGCCAATGTATATGTAGATGTGACCTATTGCCCTTAGAAATAATCATCCATGTTAATAAACTGGGCAGAGCATGTTAAATGGCCATCATGATATTTTGACAATTAATTGTTTGTTTTCTTTCCATATTTGTATATGTACAACATCGCGTTTGGAAGAAATATCATGCATATTAATGAATGGTTGGGGCAGCTCTTTTGACTGTCTAGTTCTCAACACAAAATTCATTAGCATACATTTATGATAATGAGCATCTGCAGAATTGGTGTTCTTGTGTCTAATAGTCCAGGCAGGTTTATTTTACCAAGTATCTCAACTGCAGGTGGAATCTTAGAAAAGCAATCGAAAACATAAATTACAAAAAAAATCGGTCATCTGGTTGTGAAAGACAGGTTGGCAGGTCTAATGTCATATCTGTACCAAATTGCATAACTGTTTTTCACTACATGCTGTATCTTTGTTGTATCAATGCTTTGTTCTCTCAATATTTACACGACCTCATTTTAATTTTCAGTGAAACGTAAACAATATGATGTTACTAGGTGTGTACCGATCTATGGAAAGAGCTAGAAAATCACAATTTTAACCCATTCAAGCACTACATTGCTGGCATGAGTATTTACAACCCACAGGTTGGATGCCAGTATTGAAATGTTACAGTAGGAAGTTATTGACTCATCATTAAAATGACCTCTGATCAATTTTGTTTGGGAATATCTCACCTTGTATTGTTTGACTCAGAGAAAATGATTGCACTGTTGATTTTAGTCAAGCATTGATTGATCTTTCACAGTTAATCATTTATCAGGGATTTCCTTCTTGTGTGTTATTTCCATGTAGAGAAAAAGGACCTGTCAACTTTTCAACCGTTCATTGTCTTGGCTTGGCAAATACATGTACAAAGAGTTGGCAATTCTTTCGGTATTGTTAATAACTATGAAATTCAAATGGCGAAATGTTTAACGGCTTCTAGTCGTGGAATGCAAATCGGTTCATATGTTGGTTGACAATAGAACAGATTTTTCACTTCCCAAAACTATTAAACTTGTAAAATGTGAAAAAAAGTCTTTGTGAAATGTCTTTTTGTGAAATGTGAAAGTCTTTTTGTGAAATGTGAAAAAAAAAAGTATAAATTACCAATAATGAAATACTTGCACTGCTATAAAATAACAAGAAACGTCTTCCTGTACAGAGCATTTTAAGTCACCCTCAAAAAATCAAGAATTTTGATACAGTTAGTCATCAACACTCCCAGGAAATTGTCAGTTATGTCATATGCATGCTATATATATATTTATTTTTTATTCTTTGTATGGTTCATACACCACAGTAATATTCAGGTACCCATTTATAGTTTAATTGAAATCATTCCAAACTGTTTGCTGTATGGGTTAGTAATCCTCCATTAAGTCTTGTAAACAATTGCCTTAGATCATACATGGTGTCTTGTCTTGTAAATATGGTAAACTAATGGGGGTAGGAGGCAGGGGAGGGGTTGGAGCAAAATACCTGAAAGTTGAAAGCAAGCCTCTTTCAACTGTGAGCATATATCACACATGAAAATGCAAACCATACATTTGTGAAAGATGGACATGCCATCATTTCAAATATCACTTATGTTGTCCAAAGTGACTTTTATTTGTCAAAGTATGCTTTCCTTATGGCAAAGTCAAACTACACCTACCCCCATCCCCCTCCCCACTATATAAGATGAAATGGAGTACCTTTTAAAATGAGCTGTGCAATTAGTACTTTAGGCTAATCTCATTAACCACAAACATTTGGCATCATTAAGAACTTATTTTACTAAACCTATGAAGTGTCAATCCAAACAAACAGACCGTCCAGCAGAGTAGTCAAATGATTCCATTAGATTCCTGGCAAGTTGACCGGCCCCACACAAGTACATTTATTGGAGGCTCAAACAGAACCTGCTTCAACTAATCAAATTTTGAGCATTGTTTCAAAAAGAGAAATGTCAACAATTAAGCTAATGAGAGGAATCGTGCTGGGTTTAGGACTTGGAAGGAACCTTTCTGACGCAATACAGTTGCTGTTTTATAACACTCTGTTCTCATGTGACACAGTTCTGTGGTGTCTCGAAGGAATAGGGAACGCAGAGACAAAGAGAAAAAGGAATAACACCGAATTGAAAATTCTCAAACACTATGTTCTTTCTTCAGCATCCAACAATCTGAGATAATATAGTTTATACGGATGACATCATTCTCCAAGTAACACTGTTGACTTGCTCCAAGTTTAGAATTGCTAGAACACACCTAAATAACCACTATAACATACCATGGTGCCCAATTCAAATCTAATGTATAAAAAAAGAAGAAAAAAATGAGGAAAAACAAATCTCTTGTTCATAATTTATAACCGAAATTCCCACCACGTCTTATCATGATTGCATACCACACACTGATTATTAAGTCTGTACCAACTTTAAATATGCACTCTCCTAGGCACTACATCTTATAAACAACAGAGGTGAAACCAGAATGTGTTTTTTATCTTCTTCCAGAGTAGAGTCTCAACGGTGCAGTTGTTGAGAAACAGACGACGAGATGAACACTTAGACGGACAATTTCCTTTGCGTTTAAATACAGATAAAACTTACACATGCAG
The DNA here is from genome assembly GCA_010014835.2 of Apostichopus leukothele. Lineage (NCBI taxonomy): Eukaryota > Metazoa > Echinodermata > Holothuroidea > Aspidochirotida > Stichopodidae > Apostichopus > Apostichopus leukothele. The sequence continues at coordinate 2,074,046 of JAAAKB020000024.1, forward strand.
AACAGGAACTTGATTAGTTCACAGGTTATACATATTAAAGCACCACCCATGACAACAACAATAAACAAAAATAAGCTACACTTGGAGCAAGTCAACAATTTTGACTTCAAATAATGGTTAATAATCTTAATTATCAACACTACAGCAAGTCAAATAAAATTGAATTTTTGAAGGAAAAAAAAAGAAGAAAAAGTTAACCCAAAACAGGTTATTCTTAATTTATAGATTAAATTGTACTTACAGCATTAAAAAATGACACTGCAGGCATCCTGCCTATAGCAAAACATCATGTTAGGATGGTTAGACTAAGTCATTATTCATCATAATAGATAATATTGATAAATGGTATACAGTTATCCGGTTGAAGTCTTTTTGTTGTTTTTCCCCTTGTAACTTTTTGACTTTGCTGTTTGTATTGCGCTGTGGTCAGCTTTTCTTGTACAGCAAAAAAACAAAAAAAAACAAACAGAATGGCTTGAGTTACAGGTTAACTTGGTTAATCATTGGATGGCAAAAAAAAAAAAAAAAAAAAAAAAGCTATGTTGATTCTAAAAATGAAAGGAATATTCATATTGTTAACAATAATAACTAAGGACAAAGTATCTGAGGAGAACAGTTGTTTCTGTTTAGGCATTTCATAGACATTTGATGATAGAAGGAATTAAGCTAAATCACACAGCGTGACAAAGAGGAACCCAATTTTGTCATAGTTCCTTGTAGCAAAACAAATAGGACATACACACACACAAAAAAGATACCAGTAGTCGAGTGAACCCAGACGCAAGATTTCCTTCCCCCCCCCCCACCAACCCTTTCATATAGGAGTTGATTTGAGAGACTGGCATACCAATCTGTATAAATCTGTAATAGCAGCACACATCCATCATTATCATAATACCCTTAACAAACTGTTTTGATATTGTTTTTTTGCCAATAACCTTAAATAATTAATCAAGTCAAAAAAGTGGTTATATTTATTTAATATACATTGTTTTCTCAAATATTCTTAGTGCTTCCTCTTAACCCTCTACTATAAGTTCCATTTTCATTCCAACGAATCCATTCTAAAGTGCGCTGGTAGTAGAGCTAGCTGGTGGATACAAAACATCACAAATAAAATAAAAAACAACAACAAAACTTGGATACTGGAAGGAAATTTGAATTTTAAAAAAAGACATTCATTAATGATCAAATGAGAATGTTTTTCCAGAAACCCAAACTAGTGGTGAACATGCACATGCCACTACTAAAAGTTTTGTTTAATTGTTGAATAGTACATAAAATGGGTGTCGGCTGCATTCCACATTCTTGAGTAGGATCTGTGACAAGCTACCAGTACTTCAGTTCCTCTATCAGCTTTGCCTAGAGTTAATCGACACAGTAAACATACACCACACTCAATGACTAGGTGTCTCTTGTGTTTGTGACAAAGTGCATATAGTATTTCTACAGATTGGAAGCAATGATTTAATATAATAATAAAAAGAAAGAAAACCAAAAGTTTTGAAAAAGGGTGAGTAATTTCTGTACTTCCCAGTAAATACAACATAACGTCTGTGGTTAGGCATTCACAGAACAGCAAAGCCTGTCTGCGGTTCACCGTTTGTAATCAATACATCATTTTTGAGGCTCTTGTTTTTTTTTAATTCATGTAAAAACCCAGTGAGAAAAAGTTGCATGTAAACTTCTGTAATTGGATATTACAAGTTGACCAGTCATTCGTAAGTGTACTGAGACACAGATATTCCAATACTTGTATTAGGTTCATCAGGTTTACTTTCATCGTAAGAGAGAATAGAGAATATCGTTTTGAATAATTTCTAACGTTGCCCCTTGAAAATCAAGGAAATTATAGATACGTGCCCTTTGTTGATTTACGACACTGTATCGTTCTCATTACAAGTGCAAACGAGTACGTTAACAGACAATTCCACACTGGATAATTCAAGCTGAACATTCTCTTCACGACAAACAGGTACGAGGAGTATGCGCCTAATTAATGTTCTTTCTTTCAGCACATTTGAAAACGACATTCTTATTTCTTTTCAATCAACATGTAAAACTGAAGTACAATTTTTCTCATGCAAAACTGGTCTAAAACAGGTACTGTAAGAACTTTATGATTTTCTGATTTATTTATATCGTAAGAGTAAAAGGAACTGCAGTCTTACAGGTAGCATGTTTCAACATTAAATATGTTAACCCTAGCTAATGGAAGTGAAGGCAACACATGGCTATGACCCAATGCCTTATATTATAAACCCAGGCTCATGAATGAAAGGAAGCAGGCTGAGAGAAATATAATCTTGGAGTAAACAACATCAAGTGGTTGTTTCGGCGAGAGAAGCGTCTAGAGATTCTTACATTCTTAGTCTTTAAGTTTTTCTTCGATGAGAGGTGGACTGTCCAGATGGTTGAACAAGAATTTCATGGTTATGGAACATGAAATTTACAAGTGCTTCTTGCTCACAGACGGAAGACACATGAACATTTCATATTTAATTTCTCAGTTTTGGATAAGATTTTTAGAGCAGAATTTCAATGTACAGTAGGGATAGGGAAGATGAGTTTAGATAGGCCATCTTTATTTTACTAATTTGACTTTGTCTAAGATATCAGGCAGGGTAGTAAAAAGCTTGATTCTTCTCGAAGGCAAGGTTATACTGTATGGAACAAGTGACAATTCAAGAGAGTGAATGGGTCATAAGGATCAACATTGGCCAATTAAGCACTTATTTTGAAGCATCACAGTAGTATGTTGTAATGTGTGATGTGTAAAATATTTCAATTAGGTAGTAAGGTTGTGAGGTAAAGACAAATTAATTTGTAAAATGAAATGATAATGTAGCTTGGCTGATTTATGATTAACCTTGTTAATTTACTCTCATTTCAACAGTCAGCAACTTTTATTGTACACAAATGACTAAGCTTTACAACAGAATGAACTTGATGACAGGGAGCTTCAAAAGAGGTTACTGCTCTATTGTGGGCAGTTCTGTAAGATGAATTTTTATACATATACATACACATGGGATATATACATAT
>JAAAKB020000024.1:2104765-2118098 GCA_010014835.2 Apostichopus leukothele
ATCCTGATTCTCAAGAAAAACCGTTATTATTGACGTCAGAGCCGTATTATTCTGAGGAATTTACCGAGTTTGGTTCAGAATGGCGGTCTGTTTGTTTACTGGATGATCGTCTGTTTTTAACGTGTTGTAAGGATACGATAGCATTGTACGATAGTAGTAATGGCGGTCTGGTTAATCAAGGGAAGTTTAACGGTAAAGCCTCGTGTATGACAACCAGAGATGGTTTAGTGTATGTCAGTTTAGTATCCAATGAGGTGATTGTCTCTGATTCAAGAGAATTGAGAGAAAACATGACAATCACCTTAATAGGATTAGCAGGAGTCTGGCCTCATGATATAACAGTTAGTAATAATAAACTGTTTATCTGTGCAGGCCTGTATTGGAGAGCTTTCATGTATAATAGTGAGGGAGAAATAGAACAGGAATATACAAACACACAGTACAGAGATGCACATAGTATAACAGTCAGTGAAGAGAAAGGATTGATATTTATATTATGGAGTGATGGTGGAAGTAGTCAAGTTGTTGTTTACTCTCTATCTGGGGGTCATTCTTCCATCTCTGGGGGTCTTTCATCCATCTCTCGGGGTCATATCTTGGCTTCTTTTAAAGTTCCTGGTAATTCCAGGAGAATCAGGATCAATAATAACATAAACAGATTGTTTTTGGTTACTTTAACTGGAGAAGTCTATGAATATCACACAGTAAGTACTGATAAAGGAAATATAGTCCTATGGTAAAAATTAGGAATATTTATCACTTTTATTAAAGCAATCCTTTGATTGAAGCTCAACAAGTTGGGTATCATTCTATGCGAACAAGTGACGAGAAGACACTCTTAGATGTTTTGAGATCTACTTTTTTGGTGAAAAATAAGGGCACATTTTTCTTTGGGATTTGCTGATTCTGGTAAGGTTGTCATGGAAGTGTTTTGCACTGTCAATGTAAATATAAAATTGGTTTCAGATTATCTCATCTAGTGCAGATTTTAAGAGATCTGGACATGTATGTTTTTGTGTAAAGAAAATGATTTGTCTAGAAATGTTTACTTACAATAAATGACTTAAAGAATAATTTCACAGGCAGTATAATAAAAGTAGAATAACATAAAAAATGTTAGTACTTTTAAATCTGAAGCCCAGTTATCGTGTCCCAATGTTGACATCATACGATTACAGAACATATAATCAACTAGTTAATGAATCAAAGCAATTCCAATAAATATATTTTGAAGGTCAATTTTAATAAAATAAAAAAAAATAGCAAACATTCACAGCACAGAAAACGATGGCATTTAAAGCACACTGTATTTTATAGATGTCATGATCTTCTCTAGAAAGTTCAAGCTTATAAATAACAAATTAAAAAAGTAACTTTACCTTTTGCTGTTTCTTTTCTCTTATACTCATGCAGTTGCTGTTTCCTTGAAAATCACAATTAGGTCAGCATTTTGGGAGGAAATGCTTCACAGTCACGATTTTTCTCTTCTTGTAGAAAGGAAATGAAAATGAAATAGGGAGGAAATGGAAAAAAAAAAAAAATGAAATTCACAGAAGCAAGAAAGGAAGTAAACTGAGGGTTATTATCATTGAGAAATAGTTTGTTCAAAATGTAAACAACCTAAAAGAAGACAAAAGATTTCTGTCAGTGCCCCAAAAAAATCCAAATGACAGAAACCCACTTAGTTTGAAATTACACACACTTCAATTTCATGAGAGCTGGTTCCATTTAAATACTTTGAAATTCCTTTAAAGAAAAACCATGCTTTCTTTGTGTAGTTTAGTGTTGGTCTGTAATTTTACCATATATCTGATGAAACCATGTATTATTCATGATTATTAGATGCCTCTCAGTGGTTGACAAATCTACTCCCATCTGCATGTTTACAACCATTTGGCAGAAATTATAGGGATTTACAAACAGCTTACCTCAATTCATGAAAATCTTGTTATAAACTTTTGATCGTAATCTGTCATCTTTTTCGTGAGCAACCCTATAGAATATTTGCTAATTTTCATCGTTCCATCGTTGACCTAAAATTGTGCTCAGTAGCTAGTTCTACATGTGACAGCTTCAAATTTTAAAGTTAAAAGGATGACTATGATCAAATTGAAATCGTAGTGAGTTATATATATATAAATGTATAGTTAACGTGTGTGATATGCTAATTTGACAATCAACGTTATGGAACAAGAGTACAGTTTTCTCTTTGCGTTGTAAAATATAATGGTTGTGCTTTGTTCCTTCATTCATAAATCACAAACAATTTACACAATGTGCTATTGTTTATGGAATTTGTACTTTATTTTACCTTCCTTTTATCCCCTTTTTGTTACTTGTCACTTAAATATCTAGCATGAACTAAATTATAAAACACTGGCATTGATTTAACTAACAATGTTACAAGTGCTTTGACTTTCTTCTTTAAAATCAGGACAGAAAAACAAAAGTGGTAGACCTCCTAAAGTGATGTGACTCTTGTGTTTCAATATTTCGCAAATGCTTTGAAAACAACTTATTTTTCCTTCTTTTAAAAAAAAAAATTATATATAAGATTGGGGATGGAGGGGTAGGAAAGAAGGAGAGGGAAGGAAGAAGGAAATAATTAATCGATAAGTAAACACATATGTATGATAAACTTGAGTGGTCAATATTGTAGGTGATTATGTCGCAAGTCACTGGCCTTAGATCCCTCTGAAATTATATAAATTCCTGACAAGACGGTCTTTATGCACCAAGTTTGACTGTTCTGTGGTTAAGTCAACCAAAGATGGAAATCATACTGCGTATTCTCGTTGGGTTGTTTTGAAGTGACATGTGAGGCCCAGAAAAGTAAAGGAAATATAGTGTGATGATTATCTTCATGACTATTTGATGAATGATATCCACTTCTAACTTTCATTTATTGGGAAATAACGGATGATTTTGTGAGTCGTTTCTTTTCCCTCAAGAGGCGTGAATATATATATTATGTGGAGATGAAGCAGCTTAGTTTTAATCCAGGATGAGTTATCAATGGTCGACGATTGTATCTTGTGCCTCTTTAATATGACTTTAGACATAATATTAGCAATTATTTGTCAAACTTCAGTAAAGTAGAAACACTCTGAGTTTAAGTTGTTCTTAAAATTCAGGTTTGGAAATGTGCACAACATGAATCAATGTAGATTGTCAGGAGAATGCTCCTTTAAGGCAACTTTGACAGTGGCTCCATTCCTCTTGGGCAGAATTTTGGAAATATTATTCCTTTTGGTTGATTTGGACTAATAATTGCTAGAATTTTATAAAAATTACTAATCCCTCTAATCCCTAGTATACAGAGGAAATTATATTTCGCCTAAGCTATAAATGATGTAACTCGTTTTAAGTTTAAGGTTTTAATTGCTGTAAAGTTGCTGTTAAAGAAAATAATCATCAAATGTTTTAAATGTGAAAGTCACAATGTTGACAGAAATTTACAAGTACAAGTATTTTGAGGGTACTGTACTGTATATATGTTGTGGATTTGTCAGGGCAGCTGCTACGGTAGTAGTGCCTGTTCATAGACAAGTTAATCTGGATCAAACACAATGCTCTGAGTTTGACATTGCAGACCTGCTAGTCAGCCCTCTGTTGTCAATAAAGTTTGGAAGATGTTGGACAGGGACTGGAATGGAACACAGATATTAGAATCACATTAGTGTTGCAAAATGTTCCTTTAATGCGAAAGATGATATTTGGATAAAATGCCCAATTCTGTGCATATAAATGTATGGTATGCTTTATACTAGTGTGGAACAGAGCTCTTTCCTATAGTGGACTGCAGATTAGGTTTGTAAATCTAGTGTAAACATGTTGCAATTTAAAGTATCCTGGTCTTTTCTCAGCATACAGTACATGCCTGAATGAGGATGGATTCAACACAACAGTACATTAGCAAGCTTTCTTGCACTTACCCATGAATAAATTGACTTCACAGTAGCATGGCCATATACCTCCAACCTGTATGTAAACTTGTTTCGAATACATTGAAAGCTGTGATTTATACAGATATCAGATTTCTATTTTAGTATTTACATACAATTCAATTCATCATTATGACATGCTCAGTAGTACACTACATCAAGTATACCATCCATTTTGTGTATACTTGTATAAATTAAATTAAAAGTTGAATTTATATGATAATCCTCCTGTAGCATATGGCTGACATTATAGTCTTTAAAACTTGTTCATCCAAGTGAGAATGCAGATCTCTGTGAATATAGAGCTGGGCCACCTCATCGGTTTTGTAACAATTTTATGAATGAAACCACCGGATCATGAAAATATGTCAGAACTACATCATTTCTCTTTTTCCAATTTTAAGTTATTTGACTGCAATGAACTCTGCAAACACATAGAGTAACTGTACACATGTCTATGATATTAACAATGTGAGTTTTTGTGTGATGTCGAGTACATCAGACTCAGTAACAAAACTTATGTCATAGAGATGGTCAAAGTTCAATACTTTATCTCAGAGTATATATACAGTATATTAGCTGGAAAGCTTTTAGACTAGCATTTTCCCATTCTTGCATATAAAACTTGTGAAATTATTTGTACACATATCGTTAGAATCGGCCGGTCAGTTGAAGCAATACTCGCGGAAGGTCATCCAAATTGAAACAAGATGGTATACTGGCCTAAATCTGCCACAGAGCTAAGGAAATCCCAGTTTAGCATGTTGAAACCTACGTTATTGGATTGGAATCCGTCGGCTAAATCCTTGTTACCGTTGTGGCCTAAATCTTTGTCAGTGGATCGACCCAGTTTCTCTAATACTCATAAACCCTCCTTCGTGCAGCTGATGCCCTAATGAGTGATGTTGCGATGCTGAAGATTTGGTAAATTCCAGAGTGTAGTTACATGGATTAAGATGGATAAAAGAGCTGTTATCATTTGCTGATATTACCAGCTGACCTTTGACCTTCATCCAAAGTAGATGGTATTCAGTGTCAACTATTAATCCCCTTAGCTTTCTGCAAGCTGGCTGGTGGATGCATGCCAAACTTGATGTCATTCAAGGTAGAAATAATGTTGTACTGTCCTAGCTTGTACTTTGCTTAAAATGTCTTACAATGGATTGCAAAGATGGCAGGACATGCTCCCCCTCTGTTCCCTTCCCCCTTCCCAGTGTCCCATGCCCCACCATCTCAAACTATTTCCACCCAAGTGTATCATTGAAACAAGTATCCCTCCCGAAACAAGGGAAGTTCTTCCTTAATTAAGAAAAGTGATAATTACTCCATTCAGAAAAAATTCTAGAATTTTCAACATGTAAGATACAAATGTTTTTGATCCAGTGTCTGTCTAATAACCTTTCCCACGGAATTGTAAGTTTAGGAAGTTCCTTCATTTCATGTAGCTTGCATGCCACTAATTAAACATTTCTTTGTCATGTAGCTTGCATGCCACTAATTAAACATTTCTTTGTCATGTAGCTTACATGCCACTAATTGAACATTTCTTTGTCATGTAGCTTGCATGCCACTAATTGAACATTTCTTTGTCATGTAGCTTGCATGCCACTAATTGAACATTTCTTTGTCATATGAAAGCTTTGAACAACAGATCAGTCTAACATTGGAAACCATTTTATTTTTTGAAGAATGGGAAGTGACAAAACGCCTTCATTGACATGCCTTCCCCTGGCTGTTGAAAGGCTTGTGCAGCCAGTGCAAAGTTCAAAGGTCAGAGAATGGACCTATCTGATAGGATTTACTTTAGGTAGTAAGTAGAGCCTGAATGTCTGATGGCCTAATTGTCAGGGAGGCGCTGACGATGATGGTTGAAATCTTAGCTTAAGGGTATTATTACAATTCCAAACTAGAGAGACTCTTCCATCAAGGATGGAAGCTCCTTGAAGCAGGAACTAGTCAAATAAACTGTATAGCACTCATGTTTAGAAAAGGTTGTCTCATTTTCATATGTTGGAATAATGCATCACCAAGGTTTTAGGAGGTTTTTGTTTTCACTGTACTTTGATTCAAATGGTACAGTTTTGATCACATATTAAATTCCTTTCCCTGTTTTTAGTCACGTTTAAAAAAAAAAAAGAAGCAAATATCACAAAGAAAATTGATGAGACAACGATCAACAGGGGATGAAATGATGTTATTGCATAATGTAATTCCTTAGATATAATATATATTGCTGTGATGAGTAGCGAGCAGAATGCATGATGCCTTAATATAACCTGTGGTCTGCATCATGGTTTCAGTACAAACCCAGAAAAGTCACCAGTATGTTATTGGATCAAGATCAATTTTATGTCAAAAATGTTTGCAAATATATTTAAATAAATTGTAAAAAAAAGAGAAAAATGTTGAGTGTCATTTAGTAAGTTAAGTTTAAATTACATGGAATATATTCAGTTTCCTCAATTAACATGTACAGTATTTATATCATTCCATGGATACTGTTTTGCAGTTATTGATTAAATTAAATGTGATAACAGTATCAACAAAGTAGTACTAAATTTGTTGCTCGTTAAATGTTTTTGCTAATTAGGGTTCATGGATGTATATACAAAAGTAGCTTCAATCATAAAATATGCATGCAATGTGGGCAATATGTATGCATATGAATTTGCTTATTTGCATATGCAATAGGGGGCGTTGTATTTTGTAGTTTAATTAACGATAGCAATATAATAAACCAATTATGCAAAGATAATACTAATTACGTATGCAACTTATAATACATGCTTTCACCAGGCATATATCATATACATAGATTTAGTATTTAAATTAAATCTAGAAGACTGATTGTTAATGACTTCACAATGACAACCATGTCATGAAACTATAATCTGAATAGTCAGCTCAACTGGAGAATATATCAATTTTCTCCTTTCTTGTCCCTAATGAGCAACTCTGAGTAATATCTGAAGAAATTTTATCCAGGTTTGAGGATATCTAGAAGAACATGTTTTTAGCTTGGACATGTTACCTGTGTTGGAGACACAACTTTGCCAGTAACATCTGCCTGTTGACAGCTCGGAAAGGGGAAACTACTAGACGGAATGTCTCATGATGCTGCCTATAGTATCGATCCAATCTGCTTTAAAGGGACAGTATAAATTGTATTCAAAGAACCTCGTACTGCGTGATGATATAGAAGCTTCATTTAAATTAAAATGAGAATGCCTTACATGGCCTGTCACTATGACAACATTCAAATCAGATTTTCCTCATCTTGTTAACCATAGGGCAAAACTAGCTGTCTAAATTTGTGTAGCACAATATCATTCTGATCTGTCTGGTCCCGTTCTTGGATAATTTTGATTAAAATTAAAGAATTGGTCTTTGTAACAGTTTTGCTTTAAACTAAGAGCTTTATTGAAGTTGTCATTCTATTTAAATTCAGACTTCAATAATATCTAACCTAGTACATCCTATACCTCTTCATAACAACTATTTTTGTGCTAATCATTTTTAGTCTTTTTGTTTGAACATTTTGATAAGTTGACTATACCTCCTGTCAAATAATTGGTGCCAGTTTGAGAAATTTCACACCTGATATATCAAACCAAATCAATACTAGTCCACCTGGTAACATGTCTGTTTCTTTAACAACTCGGAATATGATGAACAGTACACTCGGGAAGTTGTGGTACGCTGGTGTTGCATTGATCTGTACATGCAGTAGCAGGTTTTTAACTACAGTACTGTACGTTTCAGATATCGCAAACTGATGAAATCTGCCAGTTTTAAATAGTAGAAATCACATAAACTCCGAATTTTAATTTATAAATTGTGTCATTTTGAAACATCATTCATAATGTGAGATAATAATTTATGTTGTGAGTGATGTGTGTTATCTTGTTGCTTCAATGTTAAAGCCACTGCCTGGTTTATACATCAGTAAAGTAATGTATATATATGTGGCCGTACTGTATACATAGCTAGAGAATAGATTCACTACAGATTCATAGGTTCATAGCTCTAGAATAGATTCACTACAGATGCACAGGTCTATACAGTAGCTCTAGAATAGATTCACTACAGATGCATAGGTTCATAGCTCTAGAATAGATTCACTACATATTCACAGGTCTATAGCTCTAGAATAGATTCACTACAGATTCACAGGTTCATAGCTCTAGAATAGATTCACTACAGATGCACAGGTTCATAGCTATAGAATAGATTCACTACAGATGCACAGGTCAACAGCTCTAGAATAGATTCACTACAGATGCACATGTTCATAGCTCTAGAATAGATTCACTACAGATGCACAGGTTCATAGCTATAGAATAGATTCACTGCAGATGCACAGGTCTATAGCTCTAGAATAGATTCACTACAGATGCACAGGTTCATAGCTATAGAATAGATTCACTACAGATGCACAGGTTCATAGCTCTAGAAAAGATTCACATCAGATGCACAGGTCTACAGCTCTAGAATAGATTCACTACAGATGCACAGGTTCATGGCTCTAGAATAGATTCGCTACAGATGCACAGGTTCATAGCTCTAGAATAGATTCACAGATGCACAGGTATATAGCTCTAGAATTAATTCACTACATATGCACAGGTCAAAGATAATAAGGCCTACAACTGTAAAGTTCTTTGCAGAAAGTGTCATTGTCACTAAGCGATATATGCTTAATTGGTCAGATATACTTTACAATTTAGCACTCAAAAAGAAACAAATTGATAACACTGCATTGAAGTGAAACATAAAATATGATATTTGAGTACAAAGAAAATAAAAGAAAAGAAAAGAATTGAAAGAAAAGAAAAGAAAGAAAAAAAAACAAGCAGCTCTGGTGATATCAATCTTGCAGTAGAGTTATAAAAGTTGAGTAATGGTATTATATATCTGGCTGCTTTAGGTTTCCTTTTGTGCATAGTAATTAATCTGTTGTTTGTTGAAAGTTAAATGTAACTTTAGAAGATTCCTGGATATTTGTAAGGTCTGTGGATCCCTTATGTGTGGTATTATGCCTCTCTTGAAGAATCAAGCATAAAATATAATTAAGTCCATTTGGAGTGTGAGCTGTTCCATTGCATAATTTGTTTTATGGTTGCAGTGCTGGAAACCACCATCAATGGATCTTTCTTGCTTCAGAAAACTTCAAAAAAAGAAAGAGGAAAGTTATGATTACAACAATGTTGAATATATGATAGACAGAGGACCTGAAGTTTCTTAGTGTCTTTGTTTGATTAACAGGTTTGCTTTCACAGTGTTTGCATTTGTGACAATTGTCTTTCTTCCAAGCATTGTTCCCGTAGTTTACTGTATTCCAGAGTTTTGTCTTACATGATCCGAGGAACTTTAAACCTACTGGTCTGTGTTTCGTGCATTGTGAGCGTGGATTCTTAGGAGTCTGCATGGTAGGTCATGGCTCAGTTCTCATGCAAGATCCTAGCTTGTCAGCCTAATAGATTTTGGACAGCTGTATCAGACTAATTAGTCCAGCCATGTTAACTGATGACCCTCAAACATTTAAAGGGTTGTTAATCTCAAAACTTAATTTATGTGATGTAGAAGTACAACTTTGACTGATAACAGTGTTCCTATCTACATTCTATAACATAAAATCATTTTGTACCTTAAGTTGTAAATAAGAAGAAAACAACATATTATGCATTTTTTGAATACCTGCAAGATCAACTCTTTGTCAGTAGAGGATGTTGCAGAAAACTGTTCCATTATCTTGAGTTTACCTAGTGGGAAGGCATGATACAGGTTTTGTAGGAAACATGTAAGTATAGGAATGAGCCAAACTTTGGTTCATCTCCTGGTTTGATTGCAAGAAGTAAACTGATGACGTGAGTCAGGCCTTCACCCAGGTGTGAAGTTGTGAACACCAAGTTGATTCGATGGGCCACAGTGAAATTTTGTATCCGATCCATCTGCCTCAACACACTTCAGGATGCACAGGTCTACTCACTATAACACTAGTAGAAACTATGGCACTGTATGTAATAATGAAAGATCATAAAGTTGTATTGTACATGGTGTACATCTGCTATTGGTTGAAATATATACCATCACAAAGTAGGAGGAGCTATTATGCCCACTCCTAAAACAATACATAGTTCATGTCTTTCCTTGCTACAGGCATATAAGGTACCAAGGCCATCACATTCGGACAGCTGCAGAAAGTTTACTCGAGGGCCGCGTACGGCCTGTAGCTCGCACAGTAGCCTACCTTAGCAATTGACCAGCATAACAAGTTTGCAAATTGTGTTTAACAATAGGCAAAATATTGTATTTTTGGATTACTTATTACCATAAGGTTAAAATATTGTAGGAATTAAGTAGGACAGAGTATCAAGTGGTTCAAGTTTCAACATCAGGAGAAACGTTTTGCTGGTTGGAAAGTCAGTATGACATTGGTAGGTCGTTGCCTCCATGCACAATGATATTGCACTTTAATACCCTGCATAATCATATCATTCCAATCTGAGTGAACTTGGGGTTATTTCGAGTTTAACCTTACAGAAATAGTTGAATCTTTCTCTGACCATATCAGTAAACAGATGTGGGCTAGTTTATATCCATTCCCTCCAGTGGAATTGAAACATGAATTACAATGTTGGAATTGTTGGATTCTGAGTGAACTTGGGGTTTCAAGTTCAAGCTTACAGAAATAGTTGAATAGTTCTCTGACCATATCAGTAAACAGGTGTGGGCTAGTTTATATCCATTCCCTCCAGTGGAATTGAAACATGAATTACAATGTTAGAATTCAGAATTTTATTTTTTATTATATCTGGTTATTATAACACAATTAAGCACAATACTGTACGTAGCATGGTTCTAATAAGGACAATGTGCGGATAAATCGGAGGCAGCTATAGTAGTCAGCTACTTGAATCTGCCTTCAGAGGATGATTGATTATAATCAGTATTATAAATGCCAAAAATAAAATTGTCATCAACAGCCATATATATTTATTATATTATAACCCAAGGGAAGACTTTATAAGCATTGGAAAGCAGTTGGAAAGTCACAAACAAATGGTAGCCGATTTTCAAACTTATACGGAAACAGTTTACTGCCACCTGAACTCATTTTGTAAGACAGTTCATCATCTCATGTGGCATATTCACATTAGGAGATTAAAAGTTTTGGTATGTGTGAAATGCTTTCAAATGGCAGTTGAGATGTTTAAAGGGTCATTTCTCAGACATTTATAATCATGTTATAGAAATTTACAATTAAACCAGACTGATAACAATGTTATTTTAAGTTTTTATTAGCACTCAACAACATATCAATATTGATCTTGTGCTACATTTAATAGTGTTATGTAAATATTTACTTTCTTCCTCACTTACCTGTCTCCCCACAATCTTAGCACCTCCTTCTACCGTGCCATTGTCTAAGGGGAAGTCATTTGGATGGTTAAAACAGTCAGGAACTTTGAAGAACTTGAACATCAATTTTAGCATCATTAGTAAAATTTGGGACCAATACTGTGGAACTTTAAAGTATCTCTCTAGCCTAGAGGGTAATAAATGATTAAATTTTTGGCTTTTTATCATATTTGCATTGCATTGTTGCATGTCAAGCAAACTACAGTAAAGGATGTTCTGTCTGCAATTTTGATTTCACAAATGTTGACTTTCAGTTGACAGAAATGCATCATACACGTGGAAAGCAACCGATACAGTTGTTGAACATGAAGGATATTCACCAGGAAACATCGTTATGCCATATTGCCAGCTATTCCTAAAGACTTGTTCCATTTTCATCCCCCGTTGAACGTTGTCATGACGCCAGATTTCTTTTCATTTTTACAGAACAAGTGTGTGGACAGATGTCAGTCACATGACAACTCCATGCATATCACATGTACAGCACATACATACCTCAATATTTGAACCTTTACAGTAAGTTAAGCTGGAGCGAAAAAAAATATTTCAAAATCTCACAAAAGCGAGAAATGTCTTTAGATATGATTATAAGGCATATGAAAGTGATCAGTACAAAGAGTTAGTGCATTTCTTAGCAATCAATTCATTGTTTGTTGGTACCGGTATTTTTTTTTTTATACATCTGACAACAGATACGCTTTAAGATTATGAAAGTTTGAAAGATGGGACTTTGGAGTCGGCCATCCCTTTAACTTTTCTTCAGTCAGCATCCGCTCTCCAGAGTCTTTGAGAGAGAAACGAAGACAAGACGTGCTTGTCAGATCTGTCAGAGCTATTGCATACGTGTTGCAAGCAGTCCCTTCTGCACGACTAGTCTCGAAAAAAAAATGAGGAGGCAAGCAAGAAAGAAAGAAGAAGGAAAAAAAAATACGAACGGCAGGCGGATGGGTAGAAATAGGTCACCTGATTTTGTGGGTTTAGTATGATTTGATTTTGAAAGGGAAAATTGGAGTTCGCAGGCAGCCTTGTGATTGGCTTGAAGATACTGGTGAGATATACGGCTGTAGCGACAGGGTATGTTAATGAAGGGATTTTCAGTCTAATAACGTTGGATGGATTTGAAAGCTCTGCAGTTAAGCGCATAATCAGGAGTGAAGTTTAAAATTGTGATGATTTATGGTAGTTTAAGATAGATACTGTATCATTCAACTTGAATCATATTAATCAGACGGTACTTGAAAGATTTGTAGCAGTACCGCCATGGCTTTGTGTAAAGAGTTGCTGAGACGCTGCAGTTGGGAGGTGGAAACGATATCACATGTATTATACTAGCAATGTAGCATTGCATGTGAAGGCAACATTCCTATCTTTCATGTGAATACTTCAAGGAAATATTACTTTGCAGTGAGGTGATAACTAATTAGATTCCAATTGCATGATAAATTGAAATATTGATGTGGTATGACTCTTCGACATATTTCAAAGAGAATTACTCAGCCATTATCACATTTAGATATGCCAAGAATAATTTGGAAGAAAAACAGTAATACAACAGTAAAATAGTCATAGTTCTGTCTGGGAGATATCGCAACTGTAAACTCTTATAATTATTGACGATGATGACGATGTCACAGCTCCTCAAGGATGATAAATAAAATATTAGGAAATGCATACTCTTCAGAAACTAATTGATGTTATACTTGAATGTGGCCTTGTAAAAATTCTGTTTTTTTCCATTTATTGATGTTAATTACTTTTATGTTCTTTCAAACAACTGGTTATTGTAATTTGTTATTGTTTTCCCGTGTTGAGTAAAAAGTTGGTTTTATGTAGAAATTTGACCATTTCTGATTGAATGTCACCAAAACCTCATTATCATGCTTTGTCAAGTTGTATGTATGTATGTATATTAGATCCTCCTGCAAGCAGGAACTCGCGAAGAAGCCTCATTGGCTTATCAAAGCCGC
>JAAAKB020000024.1:2120687-2131573 GCA_010014835.2 Apostichopus leukothele
AATAATGTGGGATATTTTCGAAATTCCTGAACATTTTGAAGAATCGGGGACATTTTCGGGGACACTTGTTCATCGGGACAGCACACTGTAATCGGGGACTGTCCCCGAAAATCGGGGACGTCTGGTCACCTTACTATATAGTCCACATCTCTAAGTTAGAATATTTTGTGCACATTAAGCTGACCTAGTGACCTTGAGATATAACTTTATTCAAATTGTTTAACTTAGACATATTGGCTGAAGGAATATATTTTTGTTAAAAGTCAACAAATAATACTAATAAACTGCAAAGTGTAATAACCATTTGTCATCATACTAGGGAGACAAACTAATTTGGCTGCAAATGTTTTCCTGGAAACAAAACCAGCTGCTGAAGGTAAGAACTGTGAACCATCATTTGTATATCTGCGACAGAATTGAGGAGTTCTGAAGAACGAGTCCTGATGAGGTTTCATAGCCCCACACTAAATGCTTCTTTTCTTCATCTTTCAAATCCGAAGCTGAACAAAGATTGTATTTTAAGCAGTTGTTTTGATTGACTTGGTTATTTCTTAAATTTAATAGAACAAGAAATCCTCTCAACATCATAGTGAAGTAGCGTGGTAATATGGTAGGATCCTTAATGAGTACTACACTTTCAGCAGTTTTGATAGGATGAAAGGTCATTTGAGGTCAACAGGAGGCAAATCTGAAAACCTTGTAAACAACTCAATAATTGTAGATTTAGTGAATCTCATTTTTGGAATGTACCCCCTACCCCTGGCAGTAAGTTCTCAGCTGCTTTTTTTAGTGGGGAAGGTCAAAGGTCATTTGATGTCAATCAATGTCCAAGTCTGAAATTGTTGTAAACATGACTCCAAAAGTGAACCTGCAATGAACACCATACTCAGAATGTACATCCATCTTAGTGAGTATAAGAGCTGTAATGTTTTTTCTGAAGAGGTCAAAGGTCAATGTAGTTCAAATGTCTGAAAAAAAATTGTAAACATGATAATTCAAGTAGAAAAGCTTGGATGAACCTCATAGTTGATGGAATGGTACCCACTGTGACTTGGTTCTTTTGGTCAACATAGTTGGGTCAACTTCAGTTCAGTTTCCAAGTTTGTGGGAAGGATGAATATACAGTGTAGGTTTGAAGTACACTTGAGCAATGCATACAGTCAGAAAGATGATGAAATCTGTTTTAGAAAGTTGATACTCTTGAGTTGGATGACTTACTATAAATTCACTTGACCGTTGTCAGTTGTCACACTCTGGGCATCAGAATGGTCAATAGGTTTTCTCAAATGGTCTCAAAATTGGCCTTATTTATTCTCTGTGATATATACTAGATGATTTTGGCTTTGGCAATAAGTTGTCAAATATTCACAGTGAATAAACAATGCTGTAAATTTCATTCCTTAAGGACATTTGGGGTTGGTGGGCTAAGCCGATTTGTTAGCTCAATTAAGTAACGAAATTGTCCATGTGTTCGTACAGTATCTATGTGATTGAATTCAGCATACAGTAGGGAGAATGGTCTCGATGGATATTAACAAATTTTCAATCAAATTGTTTACTGTAAATTCCTTATCAGTGACTTAATTGGTATAGATGCCCACAAGTGAGTGTTAGAATGTAATGGTATAGGGAGATGGAAATCTAATTAATGGTTCTCACTTTTTGGAAAAATTAAACTCAACTTGCTCTGCATCATCAGGAAAGTTGAATGAAAATGTTATGGCAAGAATCACAAAGTCTTCTGGCTTTCTGGTTGTGTGATATTGTGTGTGTATTTATCTCCAAGTAGTAGGAGAGCAATCAGTATGATCAAATGTACTTATTCCAACCATTATAATTCAAATTGTAACAAATATAACAAATTGATATACCCAAATACACTTTGATATTTAATATTTTACAGTTTCTACCATTTTTGGTCAACGTTCGAAAAGCCGCATTCGTTGATCTCAAGTAGTGGAAAACCATTAAAAAATATCATGCATTTCAAAAACATTTCAAAAATCACCCAAGGTTAAATTCTGCTACAGATTTCTACGTTCTAAATGTGTATCCCCTTCAGTGCCTAACAGGCTGACTACATATATACCTTTATATGTGTACTGCACAAAGAATTGTCTTAGATGCTCATAAAACAAGAATAATCGACACCGAACCAAACAGCTCTACAAGGTATAATGACTACCGTTAGGAATCTACAAAATGTAACTCAGTTTGCTGTATAATTGCCAGAAGAAGATTTTTATCGGTTCACTGTGTTCAGCATTCATGTTTATGTCAATGACCCTTCTAACTTTGTTCCTGTCAAAAGAGATGGCAATTATGTCTCATTCAATTATGGTTGCCGTGGCAACACATACTGGATTCATTCCAATGGAAATTGTTCCATATTGTTGATGTCGTTTTATGCATAAAGAGAGTCAGGCCTGTTAGTGTTTTGTGGTAGATCAAGTGTCCCAGTTAAAATTGGTGTAATGTAATTAAAGTTAGCGACGGTATAAATTCGATCTCTTCTAGAGTGATTGGCGTTTCGAGAAACTGAAGGCGAAGCATGAACACAAAGAATATGATGTCGGAAAGTGTTTCATAATTACGTTTTGATTATAGTCAAGAACGATGATGCCTTTGTAGTAGGCTGTAGATGTGTTGCATTGATTAAGGACAATGATACTATTCAATAGGCAGTGCATTTGTGCCTACCTAAATTTGTAAAATGTAAATCAAACATGAGGAAAAGTAGGAGAGAATTTTTTTTTTTAGCCTTTTATGTATTAATTTTTTAAGTCAGACCTTAAGAGAATTTTCTTTGTCTATGCATGATTAGTTTAAATATATGTGGAAGGAGAGAGGATTGAAGGAGACGGACAGGTGGTGTAAGAGGAAGAGAAAGGATTATGTGTCTCAAAATAAATAATGTTATTGAAGGTGATTTAAATTCCATTTTTAGGATACAGAAACATAAATTGAAGGGCATATACATTAAATGAAGATAGAAGCATTAGTTGAATTGAAACCGAAAATTTAATGGAGATTCAGAGATTCCCTTGCTCAGTATATGTTACCATGGAAACTTGTGATGACAAGGTTTGTCTCACAATCTTGTGAATATCATGCATGTTCATAGATATTCAAAACATTTTCTAGTATGTGTAATTTTTTGTGTCACTGTATAGTACCTTTAAAAAAGTTATGAATATTATGGCACCACATCTAGACCGTGAAATATGAGCATTTAATGGAACATTGTGCTAAGTAGCAAACCTGCACAAGTCAAAAATTTGCAGCATGTATGTATTTTCATAACCATCCATATGGCTCCATGTTTAATTTATGCCTTCAAGATTAACACTCCTGACTGGTATTTGATAATAACTTAGTTTCTGTACTCCAGAACATTATAAGCATTGATAATCTTTGTTCACTTAATCATCAAATCTACAGTCTGTCCTCAATTTTGAGCATGTCTACTAAAATTCAAATGTTTAAAGACTTGTGATACTTGTTTGATTTCTTAGGTCATATATATGGTTTTTCTCTTTTCCTTCAATTGATACAAATTAATTTAATTTGTGGGAAGTTTGCACTCCTGCAATAGATTAAAGAAGGATACATTATTCATGTTAACTCCATTGGTTGTGCTTGACCGATGTGCTGTTTCGGCTGTTATAGTTTTTGTTAGTAATCAGATAACATTGAATTGATCAATTGACCAAATTGCCTCGTACAGGTTCATTATACTCCCATACACCTGGAAAATGCGGTCAAGCAGCTCCAATAAAGATAATCCTGAAAAAGTACTTGTGGTGAAATCCCAAGGTCATGTAGCAATATCATTTCCAATTGGTTTACCAGTCAAGACTTGATCATTGGAAAGCCACGAGGAAGTAGGTCAAAGGTTTAAATGATTTGAAATAGAGTCAGTTTATAGTGAAATCAGCTATTGAGGTAGTCAAGGTTAGATGCAGCTGTTATGTTTATAATCAAAATTCAAAAGAAATAATCATGTGCAAACTGCCCTTGTTAAGCATTATGATTTTGCTGATGAGATGGTACATGTTGACATTCTGAAAAAAAGTCAGAGTTGGTGAAAGGTGGGTGGGGGGGGGGGGTAGAGACATGGTTAGGAAGGAGAGACAAGGTTAGGAATGGAGAGAAAGGGAATGAATGAGCAGAGGGTAAGGGAAAGGAAGTTAGGAAACAAGGAAGTAATCACCTCTTTCAAGGCATGGAGATGCATTTAAGCCTTGAACTAACTAAGAGTAACAATCTTTATGCTTAGATTCTAGTAATTTTAGGGCAGATCTGCTGGAATTAATCAGGATAAGCTTGTCATTGCTCACACTGAGACAGGAGATAATTGGTTTTGCTTTATGTTTCAGTTATTGAACATTAATCAGTAAGCTAAAAGTGATTAAAGTCTAGTAAGAACATGGATGTATTAGCTGGACAATTTCCCTGTAATATTATAGGATCACAGCTAAACAGTAGATTTGTCCAAACTTTGAAAGTTCCAAGTGATTCTTTAATATTTTATCAACTGACAGGCATGTCAAGAGTGGTGGGGTGATGGTTAAAGAGTTGCACCCCAGGTTGGGACCTGTGGGAGGAAAAGAATAGCGCAAAGAGGAGACCGATGAAATAGTCGAAGACTGTCAGCTGATACTCTGTTGGTAAATTAAGCTGAAGAACTGAAATGTTATTACATTTTGTTCCATAGATGGATGGATCAAAGAATTTTAGCACAGAAAGCCCCTTTAAGGAAGTTACATGTTTCATATACCACCATCTCTCAGTTACAATTATTTGTCAGTATTATTTTCTAACATTAAAGCTGCATATTGCATTAAATTTGTAACTTGTTGGAATATCTACACTATATTACCATAAAGGATCAGAAAATATTACAAATTTAAATTTAATTGTAACAAATAACGAACAGGCTTCAAGTAGGGCCTGTGTATACATCCTGTGAAAGAACAACAACAAAGAAGAGAGACAAGTTACAAGAACAAACTAAATATGAAGTAACAAAGTGCAATTTAGCAAATATATGCAAAGAGATGATTAGACGAGTTTCATGTCCTGTGTAGTTACGGTAGTTGTATATCAGGATATCTCGTCTTCAGTGAGTGATCTACTCAAGATAGCTTTATGGATGGAAACGTCAGCGGGTCAACTAAATGTTTAACATGCTAGGTATAATGAGCATTCTCAGACAAATTCATAAAACAGAATTGTTAATTAAATAATTAAAACAAATTAAGTAGAATTGTAAGTTATAACTATAGACTTAGCTAATTATGTGTAAATATAACCAGATTTGATCAAAGTTAACTACATCTTTTACCACATTTTCTGCATGGCATAGTAATTTCATCTATCCCAGTCTATACATGCAGGATATGATGTTATGATGTACCACAGAGAGGTACCAGCATTAGAATAAACCATAAGTTACCCTTGGGAATTGTTTCAGCTTAATAGTACCATTGTTTTTAGACAAGCATTTGTACTTTAACATGAAACAAGATAGGAACATTAAAACTATCAATTTATGCAAAGTGTTCTGTGTACTTTATAGCAGATATATGTTGTACACTATACTGGATAAAAATCCATCAGGTGTGATATAAGTCAGTGAGGATAAACTAGGAATGATTAGAAATATCTCTAATAGAATTCAAAATAGCCAAGATAAAATGCAATATGCATCGATTATTATCTATAATTGGGGAAAATATTCAACCATTTCCTTTTTCCCCCCTCTATGATTGTATTTTATTTATTTATTTCTTGGGGGGTCCTTATTCATTTTAATCTGCTATGTGTTTATGATGAAGTCTCTCAGGAGGAAAACAACTGTGTGTGTAGTAGCCCCTTCCTTTAATCATGAGAAAACATAACCCAGTTTTTCACACTTCTTTCATATTTACTTTTCATTCTGACGTGAATGCTTTTAAGATAATTGCATGCCTGAAGAGGCTGCATTCATCTACCAATGGCCGGGCTTTTGTGTGTTTTATTGACAGAAGCGTACAGCTCGGCTGCGCTATCCCGTGAGCTTCGTCGATGACAAATAATTAACCACTCGTAAAAACTGGGTCATTTATTCATGCAGCTTCGTCGGTTTGAATGTCTGGCGTTGCATCAAATATCAGGCCAAAAAGTTATTGTG
The DNA here is from genome assembly GCA_010014835.2 of Apostichopus leukothele. NCBI lineage: Eukaryota > Metazoa > Echinodermata > Holothuroidea > Aspidochirotida > Stichopodidae > Apostichopus > Apostichopus leukothele. The sequence goes on from JAAAKB020000024.1 coordinate 2,126,863, forward strand.
CATCATTCAAATAAGTTACCGTTTTTCTTACATAATCTTGGTTTTTGGGTGCACTGAGACCAAAAGTATCAGAGAAATTCTTGAGTAGGTTGTATGTTTTGGTGACTTTGTTAAACCATTGTAAAGTATAGAAAATTCATACAATTTCCCTAATCCTAAAAAAAAAAAAAAAAAAAAAAAAACGTAAAGAAATTATAGTTACCATTTTTTCTTTTTTTTTGATATCATTTTGAATTTGTGAAGTGACAAAACTTGGTTTATTTTGGATTGCCATAAATTTGTAGTTGGATACTAAATTCTTCTTGAAGTAAGAGTAAAATTAACTTCTCCTTTGGTTTAATAGGCCTTCTGTATGCAGTAGTATAATGTTTATAATGATATGACATTTAACTAAGTAAACTAGAATATGTTTGTGTTCATAGTTGAATATATGTAAGTAGTGTTGCACCAATATCCTGATATTGTCTCTTGAACAGATTAATCATTAGAACTCTACTTAAATACTAAGTCTCCATTTATAATTGGCAGTGAGTGAGCTGAGTACCCATCCTGTTTTACCTAGTAGAGATTGGTGCACTGTACAAACATGAAGTGCAACAATTAAAAAAAAAACAGGCAAGGGGGAGGGCAAAAATAAATAAAAACAATTCCACCAAACTGTAAATTCCTCTTTAGTGCAATTGTAGTGCTGTTGTATGGCAGCGATAGTGACTACACCAGCAGTAAGTTTCGCCAGATGAGACTTCGTCCAGGCTCTGGAGTATTGTGAATGCTTCAGGGAATTAATTCTAGTTTGGTCAAACTAAGGAATTAAGCCTATTGTAGATGTATTTTGGTACATATATGTATATATGTATATGTTGATTTGCGTCTATCTTGGCGTATATATATACATACATATTCATATAAAGTGTGAAAAATTCTTTACTCTGTAACTCTTATAGACTAAAAGTATCTTGCAGTTCAAAGCTGTAATATTTAATATAGAGATACACGTAAACAGGCTTGCTCAATGTGGCAAACTAAAATTGTACGTATTATTCCAATTAGGAATAACGTTGAGCAGACTTTTTAGCAAGCCATGAAACGTTTAAGTCTGTGTTGCACCAAGTTTTCACCCCATTTTGCATTCTGTATTTGATAGGTGATGAAATGATCCCAAAGCTAATGCTTTAGCTAGGAATACTATATAGGTGCAGTTAATAGCACAGCTCAGATGTGAAGTATCTATGATGCAGAACTTTGATATGTATTTGTACTTCAATGTAATTTACACGTTTTTATTATTTACCAGTTGGTCGGGTTCTCCGATAAAGTAGGTTTCTCGTTGTTCATTCTAGGTTAATAAGGAAGAGCAATTTAATAGAGACTGGAATCATGCAATTAAGACTCAACTTTGGCCCTGAAAAACAGAGAGAGGAATGGGAAGGCTGGCTCTGATAGGGATATTTTTGAAGATGTGAAGGATGCTTGAAAGTCTTTTGGGCTGCTACAAATCTACTTCTTAACCTACTTTACTTCTATTCCTCCTTAACATCTTCATGCTCCACTTTGCATTTTTATCATCCTTCAGCCATTCAAAAAGAAATAAGGAAAACTCAAGAATAGAAAAGGAAAGAGAAGAAAAGAGACAGAGTGAGAGACAAAGAGAAAAGAGTAGGAAATTAAGGAAAAGAAAGAAAGTTAAATAGAAGAATAGATAGCGAGAGAGAGAGGGAGGAGAGCAAAAGGAAGACTTTAATTCAGTAGAATGAGTCCTTGATCTAATTGTTTTTTAACCTAAAGTACATATCTGCCCCATCCATCCTCCCAAGATAAGAAGAAATCCTCAACTAGATTTGAAAAAGAAAGTCAGTGGTTTGATTTCTAGGTCATAGGCAAAGTAGGCCAAGAGACTCTTTGAAACTGTGAGTAGCTCATAAATTACAAGGGGTTTACCCCCCCCCCCCCTACCTTCCTCTGTGTCTGAAAGGTATAGGTAAAGGCAGACAATATTCAGGAATAATTTATTGCAGTTGATTTTGGTTTCATAGCCTTGTGACAGTAGTAATCAAAATTCTGTCACTTAAGAATTATGATATCACATTTTTTGTTGACACTTCTGAATGCATCTTCCATATACTGTTGCAAGTAGGCCATAAATAAAACTGACTGGTATAAAGTCTTCTGTCTTGTGTATACAAGTTAATATAACACAGTCCTGACAGCTTAACCAGCTGCTATGGAGGAGTGGATATAAAGGCACTGTGGCATTAAAAGCAATGGAACACTGTGTCTGGGCAGTTGTGAGTGATGGTGTGAGCCCCTGCAGGCTATAGTAAGATGGGTTTTTCATCCAGCAGAAATCCACAATATTCCCATCTGAAAATGTTTTCCAAATTGTTCAAAAAAATTGAAAATGATGTAAAATTTTTAAATTACATAGTGTTGTAACAAAACTGCCTTCCTGGCTGCTATCATAGTTGTTATTTATTATTGTTATATTGAAACAGCTTTTTGAGTTGATTTTGAAACATTTCCATTTCAAAGCTGTTGATTGCAAATTCCCATAATGTTAAAGCATTCAGATTGTTGAGTTAAACTTAAATCACTTATTGAAGTAAAATTAATAGAAATTTCTAACTTTTCTAGCTTGCCTCGAGAAATGTGCTTAATACTATACTATGGAAAAGTATCTGGACAATAAAATGTTGAAGATTGAATGGATTTCTTTAATTAGTCATTTGTAAACTTTGCTTCGGTGATATTGGTTTATTTTTCCTCAACTTGACTGTTTAGCACCCCCCCCCCCCCTCAGAAAGTTTCTCCTCAACAGAGAGATTAATTTCAGACATTTAAGCACTCTCGATATCTTGCAGCAATTTGTCTAGATCAAAACATCAAGGTTTACAAAGAAAAATGGCAGCCAATTTACTGATGGAATGTTTTGGGCCACTATAATAGCAGATCATGAAGTATGTATAGTTGGTAATTTCAAGACTGTCAGTCCAAACGTCAAGAGCATAGTAGGCTCTTTGCAGCAGTTTGCACTGATTTTTAAAATCTCTTCAAATCTCTACATAATTTCTACAGTTTGTAGAGTGAAACTCCATAGAACTGTACCCTATATTTGTGTTGTGGACTCACTTGTCTGTCTCCTCATGATATCAGCACTCTAGCTATACCATGTCTTGATCAGTGAACTGGTATCCTTTTCACATTGCATTATTTAAAAGAAATGAATGTTTCATGGAAATTGGAACGTGGTCATTCAATCTTTTGTTGTGATTATATTGACATATCAATTCCTCTTCTTTGCAGGTCTCTAAATAAATTTGTGAACTGAAGTCTGATTGGTTACAGTGAAATTGAGAACACTTTGGGTAAGTAATTGAGTAACCTTAAAGATCTCTTAAAAGAAGACTACTGCTCTAAAGGTCATGTTTTTTCCTCCTCTCCATTTGTGAACCGCACATTTTTCTCACTGTTAATGCACTTCATAAAAGTAGCCATGGCTTGTGATAAAATATTCCTAGTCGAGCTCTGGGAATGAATGGATTGTCTCTCTCAATCATAACATCAGAACAGCCAAGGACTGTATAGCAAGCTTGCTTTGTACCATATATCATGAGCTGAACTGTTACATTAAACATGATCATTTTGCTTTTTTGGAGGTCAAATGTTATTTGAAGTCAACAGAGGTCAAAGTTGTAACTACCTTGCATACATTTTAACTAAAAAAGTTAATTTATTTTGGGGAAACCTCATACCTGGTATGGGGATCTACCTTCTGTGAGTACAAGGTTCCATTTATCTTTTGTGGAGGTCAAAGGGCATTGGAAATCAACAGAGGTCATAGTCTGAAAACTATTAACAAGATTGGTATGTGGATCTACCTTCATGAGTACAATTAAGTACACTATTCTTTCTTGGGAGGTCAAAGGTCTTCTGAGGCCAACAGATCTATGTAAAAAGTCTGAAAACCTTATGAACATGGTTAAACACCAAACACTTATGCTTGGATGAATTTCATACTTATAATGTAAGTCTACATTTGGTGCAAGAACCTTCCTGATGACTTGGGGCAACAGGGGTCCAACTCGGAACATCTTGTGTGCACATTTTAATGTATAAAAAGTAACAAAGAATCACTAAACATGGTGGCTTTCTGGTTGACATGTGTAGAAAGCAGAATTTGCTCTGGAAATTCCTTTCTTGCTGGTTTTCTGGGTTGTTTGAAATGAAGCCATGGTATGTGACTTCTGACTAGCACCCTATCGAAGAAATCATGATACATGTATATCTAGGGATTGCTACCTAGTAATTGTGCTGGAGGAGTCAGTTGTTAGAGCACAGGACAGTAATTGTTTTGACTAGAGTTCTAGCCATTTTTTTCCCTTGCTCTTTCAGCTGATTTATAATTTCCCGGGTTTTCTCTGTTACTGTACTCTTTGAAACTGAGTAAAGTTTAATGGCGGGATTGTCGACCTATAAGTACGTACTGCCATCAAATGACTTGTGACGTCCCATTTCCACACCATCACAGAGAAACTGTGAAAATCTGTCTTTCTACAATATGAGTCATGTCTAATAGTGTTTGCTAGGACTTGATGTATGAGGTACAGAATTATACACTAATAATTGATTTACTGACACTGCTTTCCCAACTGACTGTAGTATAGATGTCAACGATTGGCCATTTCACATTTTCCAGGAGGGGGGAGGGGGGGGG
>JAAAKB020000024.1:2162137-2175587 GCA_010014835.2 Apostichopus leukothele
CCTCCATGCAGGTAATGGTGTGCCTCCCTACCTCCATGCAGGTAATGGTGTGCCTCCCTACCTCCATGCAGGTAATGATTTGCCTCCCTCCCTCCACGCAGGTAATGAGGTGCCTCCCTCCCTCCACGCAGGTAATGATGTACCTCCCTCCCTCCATGCAGGTAACGAGGTGCCTCCCACTCTCCCTCCATGCAGGTAATGATGTACTTCCCATCTCCATGCAGGTTATTTCTGATTCATGCATAGAGGGATGAAGTTTCATTTTCTTACGTTTCTTTTCTACAACTACTACCACAGGTTATTCTGATTTTTGAAACTTGAGTATTTTCAATCGTCTGACAGGTTTACTAAGGTATTGCAACTTTAATCAGAGGCAGAAGGCCAATACGTTTGGTGTCAATCGTATTTCCTAGCCGTAGGTAACCGCCAACTCTTTTCACATGGTGTAAAGTTGTTGCCTTGACATATATTACTGCAAGTTGAAGAATACTTTCTACGTAATGCCTGGATAAAAAATTGTTAATCGTGAGAACAGTTTTTGTGACTTTGACAAAAGAGCTCTTTCACAAGAAACATTACACTATAGGTTCTATATATAATACAATAATCTTTGTGGAAGACATCAGAAAAATACCTACTGTATATAGGCTACTGGAAAGTAAAGTAATCTCGCAATAAGCGAAACTTTTTTGTTTGTTTATGAATTTCTTCTTCACTCGAGCTTTGTGTAAATTGATGATTGGTAACAGTTCCTGAAGCCTATAGTAATATCCTGTCATAGCATTGTTACCTACTGGATATCAGTGTTGTGAACAACACAGTTATATCTGCCAAAGTTTAATAAATGACTGCAGTATATAGAAAGTAGGTCAGCTCACCAGAGTGGGATGCCCTCGAAATAGGTTGACGACAAGTTGATTAGCGCATCTCTACACTTCCCCTTATGTGAACATCCCTTATCCTTCTGACATGGTAATTATCTAACACTTAAATAATGAACCACTTCCCATTGCTACCAGCCTAGAGAGAGAGAGCGAGCAAAAAAACAAGGCAAAAAGAAAAAAGAAAACTCCACACATGAGTCGTCAGCTCATTACTCACTCTTGACTGCTGGATGAGTTTTTTGCCCCCTAATTGTACAGACATGAAGTTGGCCTTCAAACACGGCTGCAATTTTTTTTTTTTTAATTTTTTTTTTTTATATATATGTGCACGCTTGGTTTATTCTGAATACTTCAAATAATGACTTTGCCAGAGTGAAGCGTGTCATCATCATTGCAGTAGAAACCCATATGAGCAGTGTGCATTTAGCTATAGAGTGGTTTATTGTGTACAACGTTCTTTAAGAGATCATCAGTTTATTATCAGAGCATATTTTATTCACCCGTTCGCTTGGTTGGCTTTCCAACACCCTCTTTGTTTTATTTTTGTCTCTATATCAAAGTTGTAACCTACGTAGCAGGATATTTTTACTTTGGCGAATAGGAAGACTCGTAGTCACTTTTAATTTGTGCCTGTAGCTTACTGGTTTCTCTGCAAAGAGGAAGTTTGATCGCTAAAACCACAAACGGTTCAAGATTTCTGCTTCAACTGTATGACCTGTTGTCAACCGACCATAATATATAATTATTTTTTAATATTTATTTTGCTCTCTTGCAATCGTGTTCTATTAAAGTCAGTGGATTTTGAGAGCGGTTTATTAAGTGAGCTGGTTGGCTGATTACATTTAGTATTGCTTGTGGATTGTTGGACACAGCTAGGCAGCAACTGGGTTTCTTTCCTCCATGGATTGCCTAATGGCTACCCCAAAGAAGAAACTGAAGAAACGAATCAAGGGTTATAACTTTGATGGTAGGCAAAACCAATTTAGCAGTGTTCGTTAATTATTAGACTGCTTGCATGCTTTCTTTGTATTTATCCTGCTTTTATTCCCGTAGATTTAACTTTCTTTTCACCTTGTCTGAGATCACATTTTACCATAGTGCAAGAAAAGTTGAAATGGAAAAAAAAAATAGTAAAAAATAAGGGGTGAAATCACTTTTAGACTGGGAATGTCTCTTTGCAGGAATTTCTTACTCTTTACGTTGTATAGTACACTCTGGTGGTAGGATAGGTATAGTAAAGCCCTAAAGACTTGTGATCCAGTTTGATAGGGACATAGAAACCTTGACTGACCTACATACAGATATGTGAGATAAACATCTAGGGAGTTTTTCAAAAGTAAACCTCATTGAATGGAGTGATAGCATCATAGCCTAGGTTATTACCTACTACTGCAGGGAAAAATATTGTTATTAATAGTAACACATTGGCATATAGAAAGTAAGTGTAGAAAGTGGAGAGAAAGGAAGATTGTTTGGATGGAGGGTTGGGAGAAAGGGGGGGGGGTATGGGGATTGCAATATAGTGGGATAATAAGTTGTAAAACTATAAGTTAGTTATCACAACATAAATTTAAATAATCCATAATTTGAACAGGGAAAAACTTTTGTCTTCAAAAAAAAATGCATATACTGTAATTAAGTCTTTCAAAGTAACGATATATTGATTAAAAATTAAAACAATAAGACCATGATCAATCATCAATGATTGTGTTTATTATTATTAGTATATAGCCAGGATTCATGGTTCGGTGAATTCCCAGTTACAAATATTCAGTTGTCTGTTTGCAAGATCCATAAGATCTATTTTAGTCGGCAATGCTGATCTTTTTCGATTTATTTTCGTGGCTCTTTTTTCTTTTGAGGAAAAAGAGGGATAACGCCATCTTTTTGAGTGTTTGGTGGTTGGCATAACTGTTTTGAAGTTTTATTTAAATTGGAAAATACAGAATATAATTCACATTAATCCTTCAGCAACTTCTTGAATGTATACATTGTCAGTAAGTATGGCAGTATTTCTTCCATATATTAATTACAATCAATGTTGTACTGCTGCTGCTATATAGAAGTCCAGTTGGCTAAAGGTCTTTGTTTTGCTTCCTCTGCCTCCCCCGCCCCTCCTCCCCCGCCCCGCCTCCCCCCGTCCCTCCTCCCCATACTATATTGTGCCAATACTTGATTATACATTTTCAAAAGTACTACCTTTTCTAGAGGTTTTAATCGTGAGTATTCTTAAAACGAGTGTTAATTAGCCAGAGAATAACTTGTTTATGGGTGAATGTTGTATTGCTTTAAGTTCTGTATTGAAGTTAGTACATGGGTCACCATGACATTAAACATATTTGATGGCTATACTACTGCCCTATTAGCTGCTTGGGTATTTTGCACCCAGTTAGAAATAAGTTGTTTTATTGCTAAGTATTGTTTCAATGACATCATTAATGCATTAATGTTTTCATGTCACAGTTTCTTGACATATTAATGTTTTACACAAATTCCTTTCTATCCTTTTCATTTTTCCAGAGGTAATGTGGAGGACGGTGAACCAAGCTCATCGCAAATCTTTTCCAACGTGCAACATCGGCAAGAGAAGACTGAAGGAAGATAACACAGAGAAAGTCATGGTGGATTCTGCAATTGTAAGTAAATCCAGAGGAATCTTTACATTTTCATAATCCCAGAAATCTGTATTGCTTTCTCTGTTGGATGCAAATCAAACAACAAACTTAATCTCTTCAAAGGTACTGAAAAACAAAGAAGTACAACATATAGATTTTCTGTTCAGATATCAACCCCAGTTATTCTAATTATTGACGATAAATAGCCATCTTGTTTCAATCTTGCTTCATGTATTACAACTGTGGTTCTCACAGACAATAATAAGCAGGAACTGCAGGATGTTACAACAATGTTAGTCAAGTCTATGATAATGTTTCAAGGTTGTCATGTATTTGACCCAAATTTTAACATGCGGAAAAAGTGCCAAAAATTGTGAAATGTGCGTCTCTTGTAGTTCAGATCTAGAAGCTACAGATCAATACCTGACATAGAAGGCCGGGTGCAGATGCATATTAAGGAATTAAATGCCTCAAGAGTGTAGTAAAATGTTTGTTTAAGCTGGAGCTTTAGTGGCCATTAAGAAGACTTTCTAGCATATTTGGGAACAATACTGATGATCTTTGAAAGGTGCAGTTTGCACTGAAGTACTTGCTACCTGGTATTCAATAGGTCCACAAAATTGCAGCAGGATTTATGAATGAAGGAAACAACTTAAAACATTTTACTAAATCTCACAAGATTTGGGAAACACAAAACTTTCAGTTTTTTTCAAACAATAATAATTCATTGTTTGCAGTAGAAATCAAATATTTGTGACCTATAGAGATCTCTCTGGGTTGTAGATTGAGGCATATTGAGCTATGACCTAATACTGTATTACATGGGTTAGTCTATAACTCAGGAAAGTTTACAGGAAAGATGAAGTTAACAGAAAAGATAGTCTGCTGCTTGAGCTTTCCTGCTTTCAGATCATGTGATCACATGTGATCAGTACATGTACAGTAGATCACTCGCCAACCTTTGACCTCATCATGTGTTAGTATCTATTCCCTTCTCCAATTAGGGACCGGTGAGGCACCCGTAACATTACATCATTATGATCACACAGTTACAGTCTTGATGTATTATCGCACTGGGGTTGGGGAGTGGATCAAGTTCGGTTTTCATGCAGAACTCCTATCTTGGGTGACTCAATTTTCTTAAAAAGTATTGCATTGTGTAGTGATAACAAACTTTAAAGTTTGAAAAATTTGCAAATGAAATGTTGTCCTATATTAATGCGTGTGGAAAACAAACTTTAAATACTGCAGGACTGAACCGTTAGTCACTCGCCAGCAAGGAGGAAACTTTAATTGTTAGCTATATACATTGTCTTTGTGAGAATGACGCAAAGTTACAACCCATCATGCAAACTAAACCTTAAAGATAGACTCAGTCTCATGTTCTTTGTCAACCTGAATGACATGCTACTCAGGTGGATGGAGGTTATTACATCGTTCATGTTTGAACTCCATTTCTTGTCAGTCTCTATTAGGAACTACATCCTGATCATGATTGCTAAGAATATTACAATCTGCGCTTGCTACACCTTCCAGTGGAGTACCATACAGGTTATATCTTTAACTGACATGTCATATTAAACTTCTTTAGAATGTAAAATGCTATGTTCATTGTAGTCACTTTGAGAGCATCTCTCACTTACCGTACAGAAAAATTAATTTGGGGCATTTCGGTTGGGCAAGGTGAACTGACGTTAGCGTGCAACTTGTTTGCATTTTAATTCAAACTTAGTTCTGTGCAAGTCTGCAGCTTTAAGTTTCAGCTTAACTGTATGTACTTTTACTGTATGTACTTTTACTGTGTGTACTTGCAACACCCTGGCGTCAATGGTATAGTCCTGCCTGTTGTTGTGTGTTCATCTCCTGCGGAGTTAGAGTGTATCTGCAAGCCCACAGCAAGGATTAGGGGGATGTTCCTGTTGGTAAGCTTCCTGCTTTACATTTACTGTGAAGGCTATGAAAGTTAACATAATTATTGGACAGGAAAATGACTATAATTACTTTAATTTGACCAGCTGTAACCTACATCTGCATTTGACCTGTATAGGTGGCCAACAGTGCATACAATGAGAAGTGGACCTCGTCACATCAGACTTAATATTTACTGCTCAGAAAATCATTATCAATCAATGGGAAAGTGGGTTATTACATGACATTTTCCCTTACTCAATTAAGTGCCTGGGTCATGGAGGTCACTATTTGTAAAGCAGAATGCGAAAAAATTTAAAGGATAGTTGTGCGAAACATCAACCAAAGTTTCTTACAATATACATTTGGTAACATGCTCGACCATAAATAACTACAGTACTTTCTAACTGCATGTTATTTTGATGAGCTGTTAATATGCAGTCAGGTAACACATTTGCTTGGCTCAACAAGCAGTATTTAGCATGGTATCCTAGCACACTCTGCCTGCATATGTCCTTTCATATGAATAGCACAATCAATGCAATGGGGTTCATTAAACTGACGTCGTATCTCGGAACCTATATGAGATATTGTTACCCCAGATGTGATTAGCTTAAATTGTAGCAACATCATGTGACCTTCTGTCAACCACCTTTATTACTCTCCTTTGGAAGCATTCATATGGATCTAGTGTTCAGAGACATAAATGCACATGTCTGTTTCCTGCATACATGTTCAACAATGACCCAAGCACGGTCAGTCTTGTCCGGGTATATACTTAGGTGCAGGTAATAGAATCCCAGAGGGAACATTACAGTTGTATCAGACATTGTTCCGGCCATTCACTTCAGATTGGCATCCTACCATAATCTAAAAACCATTGCAAATCTACAGATCATACTTCACCTGAATGCAAAAGCCAAAAGTTTCCTCTTAGTTTGGATGACCTACTAAAACTGACGAGAGGAAAAAAGCTTGGGAGTTGAGCAATGCAAGCCCGCAGCTTAGTAGATGTTGGCGATGTTTGCCCTCTCTCTATAAGCTCTGCATTGGCTTGCGTTATTTTGTGTTTTTGTTATTGTTATGACTGACCCTGCTGCAGCCGTTATGGTTTCTTCACTGCTTTTCAGCGAGTGCATGTTGAGTTGTCCTTACATGACCTATATGGTCTCCAAAATGCCCAAAGCAAACCCATTCCTTAGACCTTGGTATTCAAAGTGTGACTGTACATTTAAATAATTAAAAATGAGAAAAGTAGACAAAAGTGAGAAATTTGCCCTTGGAAAAAGGGGTGCTTGATCTACTAATTTGACCTTTATAAGAAGCGCCCTAATTTAATTTTTTTTTGAACAGTGGATGTGGGATTGCGCGCCGATGATGCGGTAAAATGGAAGAACAGAGGTAAAGTTGTACTCCAACTGGCAAACAGTATGTTGTTGTATTGCGGTAATGAGATTACCACACGGCTAATCCGGTTTGCTAACTCCTAAAAATCAGGTCATTATACGCTAGCCAAAGGAAACAGACGGCTCAGGCTCCAAGAATGACTGTCCGTGAATTATTATGATTAACAAGAGTTGGCCCTTTGTATCGTCAGCCAGAACTATAGCGCTTCAATGTTGTTAAAGCCTGAAGCAATGTAGGTGGTAGGTAGACTGCTGCAGCAGTGAGCACTGTACTTTACAGAATAAGGTCTGTCAGAACAGTTACATTGCTGCTGGCAATAAGTCCTGCTTGTCTTTGATCATGCAGATATATATATATAAGAAAATATTAAAACCCTCAGAGTGATGAGGGCTGCGAGCGTACATTACAAGATTGAGTGCTTGCCACTCATAAATGGGACAAACAGTTGAATAGATTCAGATCAGGAATGTAGTTAACTGTATCTATGTGAGAAGAAGAAAATAATACCCATGTTAAAAATAACCAGTGAAAGTTTGAATAAGGAATTAAAAAATGTAAATTGCTAATATTTCTGATATTATTCAGGTGCAGACAAGAGCTTGTAGTATTGTACATACATAGTTTATGTTTATAGATTTAATCGTTGATTGGTTGGCATTTTTTATCCCTTTCCACTTTCATCCATCCTCATTTATTTGTCCCACCTAAACACGTCTTTTTTTAATCTGATATAACTCACAGAAAGCGAACAAAGTTGTCGCCTTAAAACTCTGGATGCATTCAGTAGAACTTGCTTTATTCTGAGCAAGCCAATTTGATTCAAACAAAATGACTGCGTACTTGTAAAAGTTCATTTCTTGTTGAGTTTGATAATAAATACGCTTACTATTTGTGATTGAAATCCAATAAAAAAAAAATACAATTCAGTAACAGCTGGATGAGTGAGGTTTTTTTTCCTTTCCATTTCAAAGAAGAAAAAGTATAAAAAATTATGGTTTTTATATTTGAATATGACTCATTCTAAGATACATGCAAAAGGCCCTAGATAACAACTTTATAAACTGGAATTGAATGCTTAATTATACATCAATTAACATTAATTGGTTACAATTATAATGTATTGGGTATCATAGTTTAAACAAGCACAATGTTATTTTGAATTGTAAATAGTAGAGTTGCTAAGATTGCCCAACTTTCATGAAAATACCCAGCAAAGCTGCTTCAAAGTGGAACACTGAAAATGGCAATTATTCTGTCCATGGCACTAAAACATGAATAAGTTGAACCTGGAGCTAAATTAATAATAATATTACTTATTTATATAGCGCATTACACTGATGGTCTCAATGCGCTTAAATACAAGAAACAAAATGAGTACAAAAACAGTTTATTTACACTCTTCAGAGTTAAATATGCTTGATTTTCATGAATCACGTTGTCGTAATTCACACATCGTTAGCAGCTGCAGCTGTACAAAGAGATAAATTACTGATTTAAATATCATATATGATGATGGACAACAGATGAGTGTCAATAGAGACTCTTCCTTTAATGATAATTATTAATATTTACATAAAACATGAAACGAATGAAATGTTTTACCTAAGAAGGAAAAATGATCCATTCATATTTTTGCAAATTAATGTGAACTAAATTCCAGCTGAATAAAAGTTTATGCCCACAACCTCCAGGAAAGTACACTTTTGAAAATTCTCGCAATTTTTTAATGTGGTTATTGCTGCTTCCCTTACTCCCCTGCCCCTCCCCTCCCCTCAGCTACAACACAAACGCTATGGAAAATCATGTTTTAAAGCATTATTCTGTTTTAAAGCATTATTACAAATATATATGTCAAGAGGGCAAATGGTGTTGGATACCATGCAAAGCTGCTCTGTTGTGTTTATGAATAAGTTATTAAACAAACATGTTATGATAGAACAATGGATTAACTTAAAGTCCTGAGTCATTATGAAGAAAGCTCCAAGGGGGCCTTCCACAGGTTTAGTCAATTTACAGGTGAACATCTTTGAAACCAAAAAAGGTATAGAAACATCACTAGCATTCAACTTGTCCTTCTTTTTCTTGGACTAAAGATTGTCATATTTAAGCCTGAAGTCATCCGGCATGACCCTGAACAGAAATTTTAATATTGTCTCGATATGTTACATAATATTGAGCATCGCATGTTGGTATCTAGGGATTATTAGTAGCTCATTGGTATCTAGGGATTATTAGTAGCTCGTTGGTATCTAGGGATTATTAGCAGCTCATTGGTATCTACAGTAGGGATTATTAGTAGCTCGTTGGTATCGGGATTATTAGCAGCTCATTGGTATCTAGGGATTATTAGCAGTTTTTTGGTATCTAGGGATTATTAGCAGCTCATTGGTATCTAGGGATTATTAGCAGCTCATTGGTATCTAGGGATTATTAGTAGCTCGTTGGTATCTAGGGATTATTAGCAGCTTTTTGGTATCTAGGATTATTAGCAGCTGGTTGCACCATTTTGAAGACGAATACTCGCTAAGTCATACTTTTCTTATTGATAAATTCAATTACTGTACTGAACCTCTAGTGAGAATTGAATGGAACCTTTCAGAAAGTATATTAAAAGCATTTCTTCAAAGTTATATATGCAAGTCAGCATTTCCAATGAAGGGATTTGAAATTATTAACGGATTAATGTAGGGTAAATATTGTTTCAATGTTAGTCTTTGTTTTCTCATAGCGCTCACATGTATTTGAAATGTTTAACATTTGAACTCACATAAGCCACTCAGAACATTGTAATTACTTCATCTCAAAATCTAATATTTTTGCTTGTGGCAAGAACTATGTTTATATGCAAAAACAAACACATTTGTAGCATTTAAAATGGGGTACTTTCTATTTGGCTTTCAGGACGTTCGTTTCCCTACAGAAAAAAGTAATATACATAAACAGGGTGATCAAGAAAGCTGACTCAACTAGCATATCTGGCCCCAAACTGAAATTTAAAAATTACCTAAAACGTTCTCAAATGGGGCCTTGTCAGACATTTGCTTAATTGTCAGAGCTTCTGATCACTGGTAAGGTTCAAGTTTTAGGAAAGGAAGTTGCAGTAGTCTGAAAGAGAGAGAGAGACATGAAACACAGTGCCTCAGTTTGTGCCTAGAATCATACTGTCTGCATGTCCTAGTCATATTCAGAAAGTTTAGTAAGTTCAAGGGGCATAATTGTGTAATATTCCTTAATATTGCTTCAGGTTTACTGTTATAAAAGGACCACAACCAAGCCTAATTATTTATGTCAGGGCTACAGTGCCCCTGTTAATTAGGGGCAAGGGATTATATGGGATAAAGAATATATATATTTTTTTAATTTTCATAATAAAGTGTAGAGCACAAAAATATGGACCTGGTGACATAATTGTCCATGAGGTCCAGTCTGGTTCAAAGATGCTGCTATATCCTCACCAAAAGTGGTCTTGTACGAACCTAGTATCTTCCAAATCAAATCATTCTTTTGTTGTCTGTAAAGGCATCTTTTATTCCTCTCTGGGACGTTTCAGCTTTTATGTAAGTAAACACTAGCTGTTTTGTGTCTCCCCGTCATTTCACCTGAGATCCACAAATGTGCGTATATTTTAAGATCTCGATCCGCAAACTATGGGATGTGACCCAAAAGTGGGTCTCCGAACACTTGCGGCGAGCTAACAGGATTTTCCCAGACGTCCAAAGGATTGAGAGCATGATGATGTCCAAAGGATTGAGAGCATGATGATGTCCAAAGGATTGAGAGCATGATGATGTCCATGAACTAAGCTTTCATGTCTTCTAAACATTGATTCTTAGAAGTGGAACTGAGGTGGGGGCTGTTGGCTCCTCGCAGAAGCTTTTGGTTTGCGTGGCTAACATTTACAGAACTCTGTCTTTAAGTAATAATTTACATTGTTGAATTTCAAGTCATTATCACTTTCATTTGCCTTCTGTACTTGTGCATCACAAAACTATATCATGATTAAATTAGCTTTGTATTAACATAAATATGCATTTAAAACTTATTTTTAATCAGTGTAGTACAAAAAATGTGGGAAGCTAAAGCCTACATCTACACCTGCAGCATTCTGTATTTATAGTTAGATATTTAACAGAAATAGCTGGAAATTACGATCACTTCCTAGCATGGAGGAAAAGAATATCACAAATAGATGACATTACTTCTCATCAACTTAATTTTGCAATTTCTGCTTCCTGTAAAATGTATCTTACCTTGCAAGGACACCATGGGGTGTTTTCCGTTTGAAAAAGCTTAATTATAGTAATGTGCACTCTAAATTTAGACACGTCATCAAGCTTAGCTAAGCTAGGCTAGGAAACCTATGCATATTACTTTTTAGGACAAAACAGAATGACATAAATCACTGTAGAAATATATCTCAATATTATACCTGTACTTTACATCTCACTCCAGTTGCAAATCCTCTGGAGGAAAATCCTCCATTTTGAATTTTTTTCTTTTAAACTGTGCCATACCTTATCATATGTCAAAGCACTTTTTGGTTACTTATATGTTGATCAGTGTTGGCAACGTTTATCACTTCGTAGTGGGAAAAAATACATAGGTCGTCATTCAAAGCTTCCTAAAAATGACTCAAACTTTCTTCTGACTTAGGGACATCCTCAGATATGATAAGATAATGATCTGTCTTGGTTACAATGCTCCAGTATGTGAAAGGACAAAACAGTGTATAGTAAATAACATGCTATGAAATCCTCAACTTAATCGTTCTTGCAAACATCTACTTTCAGTAGTATCTCAAACCATACTTTCAGTAGTATTTCCCTCTCACCATTCAAGATCACTGTACATAATAGCTGTAAGTCTGTAAGATGTCACTGCTAATTTCAGCTAACCAAGATGTCAAAGATCATCTGCAAATTACCATTAATAGGTAATTTCCTTCTGACCATTAAAATGCAGGCAGTAAGCTGAAGTCAGTTCATCAATTACACCACTAGACCTTGAACCACAGGTCAAACATCTGACCATCTATAGATGTATTGACAGAAATTATCACAATATTTTCTTACTGGTAGAAATGGGATGTCCATTCTGGTGGCAGACTTAATGTGTTAACCAATTCTAAAAAAAAAAAAATTGCTATGATCTCTAGGGAGTAAACTGGTTCCTTTAGAGCTGGGGTGGGCAACCTACGGCCCGCGGGCCACATGCGGTGATGCAAATTACCATTAATTAATTACATGCCAGTGATTTTTTTGCGGCCTGTGAGATGTCTCAATAAAAAGAAAAAAATCAATCTATTTTACATCATCGCAAAAAACGAGCTAGCTGCTTAGAATTTATCGTCACTAATGATGCTTTCAGGTAGGCCTATTATCCCCATTAATTATCAACTGTAATGTATTGACAATATGTTTATGTGAATACGGATTAAGTACACATACCTATTGCTTGAAAGTTCTCGGAATCAAAGCTTTGAAATCAACAGCAGGTCGTTGGTTAGGTGCGGCAGAGTCAATTTTTCACTCCTTATATCTGGCCCATTCATTCAAAAAGGTTGCCCACCCCTGCTTTAGAGCAATTGAGTCACTGATAATGGTCTTGTTGACAGTTTTGTGTTTATAATCCTTCATCTAAGGATGATTTAGAAGAATTTTGGAAGGGTTAATTCCCAAGTAGCAGTTCCCTGATATAATATTCTGTAATAGGTATATATATAGAATATTCCGGAATGAGTAAACTATTTGAGAGCTTGTTCTGCATATACTGTCTAGGCAAGTAACCACTGGGAGGGGGTGTCTTCACTCTGGTTTTACCCCCTTCCAAGTTAATAGAAATCCCCAATAGTATATTCTTAGTTGCTTTTATCTATGGGATACAGATTTGATTCGACTTATAGTTTTTGAATTCATGGGCACAAAATACAGTGCTTATTGTACAATGGGTATATTTAAGATAATCTTGACTTGATGCACTACATCAGGTCAGTCAAAAGATGAAATTTATTTCAATATTTCATTATATCTACTTCTTTCATATTTTTGAGACTGTCCCTTTTTAATTTGGGGAGGGGGGGGGCGGGGAGGGTATACTACATTTCAGCTCTTTGCAGGCTGACTCGCTGAGTTTAAGTAATTGTACATATGTCAAGGGTCTGCTCTGTGATCTCAAGTGGTCTGAAATCAGATCAAAAAGTGAATTTTCTTGTGATATACCAGCAGATTTTCGGGACAGTAGATTTGACTGTTAGATGTCAGAAAATTTCACAATGAACGAATAAGCCGTTCATATACCTTTCCTTTACTAAATAACAATGGCATCCATTTGTCCATAATGAGTGACTATATTCCACCCAGGAATACTGCAAGAAATATGAAATATTATGGGCAGATCTATGAAGTGTACCACACTTATCAGTGGAGTAGTAATTTGTTATTGTCTAGTTCAGTGAATTGTTACCAACGAATCAAGGAACCTATATCTCTCTGGATACACTGACAACCTAACCTGTGAAATAAAGTTAATCCAGTCTGCTTTAAAGGGTGTGAAGACTCGTGCACAAAGAAATGTCTCATGCCGGTAATCTGACCTAGTTTCGAATGAGGTGTAACAGAAGTGTTAGACACCACCATC
>JAAAKB020000024.1:2203525-2216414 GCA_010014835.2 Apostichopus leukothele
ATTGGAGTACATGTATGGCAAAGATTGCAAAATCATTCTCGATTGATACTGAGAGTGCGTCACTGGAAGCAACCAGGGTTCTGGGAAATTTTGTTCATCAGATCGTTAGCTTACCTGTCACGGGGAGTCTCTGGAAACAAGTTTTGTCACCGTTTTCGTGAAAGTTTCCAACAGTAAGTTATGCAAGTTATAATCCCAAGGGTTTATGCCGTATGCAAATACAAGCTACAGGAGGATGATCTGATTGGTTCATGTACAGGTTAAGTGATTGCCACTGCTAAGTTCACACAGCTATACCCAATACGATATTACACTAATGTAAACTAAACGTATAGCAGCCGAAGCCTGGTTTGACGTTTCTGCTTATCCAGCACGAGGTACGTGTGTATACACTAACTGAGTGTGGCACATAGTGATTGAAATTCAAAACAACTTGTGGACGAGAGAACTGTGACCAAAATTTAGGTTTGATATTTTACGATAACGCTACTATATTATTTCAAATACCTGTATAGTTTGTATAAAATTGCACTTACTAATGAGTAGCCCAGATCATTCTATGAAATGATGATGTAGGTTGTTTTTACGATGTTAAGTAAAGTATTCTTTTAGCGGGACCGAGGCCTAACTTAGGTCAGGCCTAGGCTGGCTTTGGCTCTCTGGGTGTTGTTAATATGACTGAGTGTAGCCTAGGCCTACTGCGATAATTGTACTAGGTTAACCATCCTTAGGCATCATTAACTAGGTGTTAAAATACAGTTTCTGATTTTCCTTCACGAAATTTGTATCTTTACGTTCGTGAAAAATTATCAAGACCAAAGTTAGACTCGGCAGGTTTACCAAACATACTGGAACTTGGTAGTGGAACCCTGGCCTAGGTCATATGCAAAATACTGTGGCACTGGTCGAAGTTGCCATGATGGTTAGGCCCATGGCTGAGTAACATTAAATGGGGCCTAAATTTAAATAAGCCTTTTTTTATCTTGTGACTTTAAAGGGTGTATTAATACCATATTAACTTTCTGTTGTCAGGCAAGTATTTAATTACCTGAATGTTTCTAAGGCCTTTCTGTAATTTTGCAGTCTGGGTTATGTTTCCAGTTCATTTGGTCGCAACAACTGCAATGTCAACATTCTGTGAACACTTATTATCGACACTACAGATAACAATGGCAGTATGACGGTCTTCGGATAGTTTGTTCATCGATAGCGGTGATGCTGGTTTTGTTCAGTGGTTTAGTTCTGTCCTTCAGCTATGTGATTTTATGGTTGGTTTGACAAAATTTCTCCAGAAATAGAAATAATTAACATATCATTAGCCTATACAGGTCAGGAGCAGGGTTGGTGATCTTTTTGTATTTAAGTCAGACTTTCATATTTGACTAATTTAAAAAAAAAATTAATGTCATGACGTGATGCCTTCATGTGTCTGTACCTTTTATACTTGAAAAATTTTGTTGACCCTGGAATAGGTACTTTCTGATCTCAGGCCTCAAATTTCCCGGCGGCCACGACGGCCATGGCCGACGGTGCCCTTCCAACTGGCCTTGGTGCCTTTAGGAAATCTGACGTTTTTACGGCCAAACTGGCCTGCCCTTTTTCTCCGATGGCCGCCGTGCCCTTTTTGAGATCAAAATTATATTTTATGTCAGCGATAACAGCATTGTTACGAACGCAAAATCTTCAAATTGCTTGCGTCCCGGGGACGCAAACTTTTTTGAGAAACAAACCCCAAGTTCACCTTGACAACTAGGTCAACGGAAAACATAACAAAACACATTTATGAATGAACATCTTTCATTATTTCTTTCAAAATACCACAACTTCTGCTGACATGAACCAAAATTTCTCCCAATCCTACAGATAATAGAAATAGTTTGAAAATAAATATATCATAACGATCAACCGCAAGGTACAGGGTTAACAACACCCCATTACAGAGATTTTCATGCTAAAAATAGACAATGATGCTTTTCCAAAATTCCCGTGATTTGATTGGTTAATAGTCCCTATCCATTGTCTGTGAAAATTCTTGCACCTGTAGTGCTCAATGAACACGGAGTATGTTGTTTAACAACAATTACTTGCAAAGTCACTTTCCCTGTGTAGAGGTTTGCGGTATAGGCTATCATGTGTGTGCACTCCAATATCATAACGTTAGGCCTTGTCACATACAGTACGTATACATACCTTTTGACAACGAAGAGGCACTTGCATTGTTTCTTAGACTATCACGTAATATTTGAAATATTGTTTTGATCAGAAAATGTTAATGAGTGGAGACAATCTATGAATTTTGTGGGAAGCTAACATCTCTGATCCTGAACAGGATATTTCAGCTCACAGTATGTTTCTTCTCTCTGTATTAATAGTTGCTAATGTAAAATGTGCATTCTTACCATCAGTAGTTTCTGTTGCAAAAAATTTTCGCGGTCCAATTAACCACGTGCTTCAGTAAATGTTATTTTGGCGCAACATTCGTGTGTAAACTACTGTACTTTAGAACATTAAACTGATTTTTTTTAAATCTACATTGCGTAAAAAGCTATTTACATAGACCTACTGTAATTTTCGTATAGATGATTTTTTGCAAAGAGCCCAGGATAAATGTTGGATCAGATTTTAAGGATTTGCGCATGTGTAGTTGAAAATGAAGCTCGAACAGGCTTGTACATATATGCACACTGTAGGTACTGGGAGTTTTGAAGAGTTGGTTGTTGGAATCGCTGCAAGGTCAAAGCACGGAGCTACTACGGAGTTGGCGAGTATAGGGAAGTAGAAGGGCGGATGAAGGAGGGGGACTGGGGGTAAAAATGGGTTGAAACGGCAGGGTGGTCGAAAGGAGGGGCGGGCTGGGCCGCCCCTGAAAAACAGCGAAGCTAAGGCACTGAGCATTTCTGCCCTATATATTGTGTATAACATTCTCAAAGTATAGGCAGTGATACTACACTAGTATTAGTAACAGTAGGGCATACGATAAACTTTTTTTCACTAATAACATTACTGATATTATGACCCTGGGGCATGTAACTCCACCCCTGCTGTTGATATCATAACTCCTGCAAAGGAGCAGCCATACAGAGGATACAACTAATAATACACGGTCAATACTGAACATTAGTTCTCTGCTACTTCTTAGGGAGTGCCATGACACAAGTCACCTTCGCAGCTACAGAACTTCCTGAAATGTTTGAAAAGAAGTAACCAAACTTCTTACAACATGGAAACTATATCCCTTTTGTTACAACTTACCAAGTATAAGTAAGATTACTTTTGCTTCACACTCAAACACCAAATTGTTCATCAACAACTTCTTTTTTTCTTATTTTTTTCAAGAGACAACTTTTCTGTTTGATTCCTAGTTCCTTTTTTCCTCGGTTTCCTTTGTCTCTTTCCTACTTTGTAAAGCGGTTTGAAACGATGTATTAAGCGCTATATAAATATGATGCATTAGTAATTTATTACTGGCAGTAATGAGGAAAACACTGGAAAATGATCAAACGTATACAATATTGTTCCGACATTTAATTGGATCTTATTCTACGATCTACATCATTGGGGGCAAGTTTTGAGAATATCCCAAGTTTGCTATTGTACAATGTTCATTTCTTCTCTTTGTTAAGATTTGCAGCCTTCACAAGGGTTATATGTGTAGAATACTAAATGTCACCAAACCAAGAGAAGACTTCTCAACCAAATACCAGTGTAGAATCACATGGTTCATAAATTTGTTTTTGAAGTCTAAGAGAAAGAAAGAATAACCTCTGCACTTACTTCTTAGATGTCTTCACCCTTCTCTCGTTTTCGCCTTTACTCAAAAGAGATTCAAAGTGAACTGGCAGAGGAATGTCTAGAAAGGAAAAGATTTAAAGATGGTTGTTACCTAAATATATATAGGGTTGTAAAACTGCAGCACTCCTAAGAAAATACCAGCCAGTCCAAGACCAAACCAGTGTAAAAGAAAAATGTAACTGTTCCACATAAGTACATAGTACATGCAGTGGCCTAGTTTATCAGCATTAGTTGTCACAACCAATGAACCAAACTCTGGAGACTACTGTAGGAAGCTATGGAGGTCATTGAACTATTGGACTTGGATTTTCTCATTACTTTATATAAACAATCCTAACTAGTCACATACAACAATTCCATCTACTCCATGCACACACATTGCAATTAATTTGTTAATTTGCTTTTGTGATGAGTCATGACCAGAAATCCACAATAATTATGAACAACTTAGGTGCAAGTTCATCCGCTGTGCATGGGAAGCATTTTGTGTTTTGTCATGGAATGGTCCAAAATGACCCCATCAACTTTAAGCTGAAATGCTTGAGCAGCTTAAATGAAATTCTCAAAAGTGTTTAGGACCTTCTCTCTCTTCATATACTTCAATGCTTTCAAGAAACAGTCTAAAAAAAGTAACAAACCCCCAAGAAAGATTTGGTGAGTTTCACCACATTTTGGGGAAATAACAGTCGATGTCAAGAGTTGGCCAAGGCTCTTCTCGGTGACTAAACACTCTCAGGTGAATTTTGCAAACATAAAGCAAGAAATCTGATAAATGCATTACTGTGCGACTAATGAAAACTTAGACACAACCAAACAAAAATTGAACAACCAACCTCCTGGAGGGCAGTAATTGGGATGGTAAAGATACACAATTCTTACTTAACTGAAATTGAACAACAGAGGGATAGGGAAACCTTGGTTCTGAATTATCCTTTGTTTGCAATAAAGTGAAATAAAATGGGTTACATCTCTCCATACATGCCAACAAGTAGGTTACAATAATTATTTTGACTCACCATATGGAAAGGATAAAACAGGATGGTACCCAGAGTCGAGATGAGCAACCTTTGCTTGGGTTGGCATTGCATCTGGGTTGAGTGGCTTCAAGTTGTTGAACCTTCCACCACACATCACACACATACTAGGAGGGCAGCACCCACAACGTACTGATGACAGCCTTTTAGCTTTGGGATTAAAATGATAGAGGTCTCTTGGTCTTACAAGTCGCCGTTTACGATAGAATCTAACCGGCCTAGTTCTTGCACAATATTGCTCCTCGGGTGAAAGGGCTATCGAATCACTAAATCCTAACACATGACCAGAGGACCTGTGGTTGTGCGTAAACATTACTGTTGCTGTGTTGCCTGACGACCTTCCATAAACACATCCATTCAGCTGCAGGGGTGACGACTTGTCACCATCCATGTGTGGTGGAGGGGATAAACAGTTTGATAGAGACTGATGCAGTCTGGCACTTTGATGGTCAACATTTGATAGAACAGATGAAAGAGGAGCAGGAGAGACAGTTTTAGTTTTTTCCAACCTGGCAATTTTGGAAGCATTAGGTGAATGTCTCTTCCCTGATCTAGAGAGGGACTGAAGCCTAAGAATTTCCTCAGAGGTGGGGTGTGTACCAAGTGTCACTGTTCCCTTAGCAGCTTTAATCTGTTTGTAAATGTCACTGTGTTGTCGAATACGATACTCCAAATCTGAAACTTGAGCCTGCAACCATGTCCATCGCCTAGCTACCCCAGCACGGTGCACCGCCCATTTCCAGATTGCTCGTCTGTTCCTGTCCGTGAAGAAAAGGAGGCAACAATTAAAACAAGAAAACGTTTAGTTGTTCAGCCTAAACATATTATAGTGTGGTAAACCATACCTGTACATGTTAATACACATGAACTTGTGCACACCAAAATGAAGAGGATTAGCTATTGACTTTTGCAACAACATATAAAGGAAGGTATCAGGAATCAGTTATCATGTTAACAAAGCATCGACCATTTAATTCACAGGTTATTTTACAGTATATAATTGTTATACCAGTTCCTAATGCAAATCCCTTTCAGGTGTGTTACCTACCAAGTGTGACATTGATTCAACCTGTGTTTGTTGAGATATCATATCTACAAGCTATTTTGGATATTTACCATTCAGCCCCACCAACTCATGAATATTAATGAGGTCAAGTTGTTTTTGCAAAGAGCATATATTTACTATGTAGTTACATCACCATGGCATACCAAGTAAGAACTACATCGGACATACTGTTGAAGAGATACTGACCTTTTAAGAATTTTATGTTAAGCCCAGCCCCACTCATTAATATTAATGAGATGGGAACCACAAACAATAGGGCACTTCTACACATCATTGGGCATCTACCTACCAAGTATGACATTGATTCAACTTGTTGTTCTTGAAATATCGTGTTTACAAGCTTTTCACTGTGATAACAATCTAGCCATGCCCATGCATGAATAATAATAAGAATGAATTCCTTGATTATATGACCATGTACCAATCAACTGACTTCACCATACCACGTTTTCACTAAATCGGACATATGGTTGAAGAGATATTGCCGTTTTTGTTAAGGGTTGTGAACTTTAAAGCAAGTTCAGCCTCCCCTACTGCATATCTTTTGAATTTTTTTTAACTTGGATCCAATAAAAATCCAGAAACCAAAGGCAGCTTCATGTAGGGCAGAATCCATCCCTACAGTAGGTCCATTTAAATGTACAGTGCTTATACACTAAGAACTCTAATCCTCATTCAATTGTATTGCTGTTATAGCCCCAGAATAAACATGTACTGTAGCAATATGATGACTTCTGGCATTCTTAATTTCAAACCAAATGGCATCTTCATTGTTCACAATATTCTTTATCTTGTACTGTGTGCTTACTGTGCTACATGGCTTGCTGGTTCTTTTGCCTTTAACTACAGTTCCATAAGCACTGCACTGTGTGCCTTCACATTAAAAGGTACTGTATGCTTCTAACCTTCTATCTCGCCATTTGTAGGGAATAGTTAATTCTCATTCAATGAACAATATGTTTGAACCAATTGTACATCATGTTCCTATTTATATCTGTTTCTCTACACTATATGTTTTGTTTCTAGAACTAGGAAGTGTCCTACTTCATGCATTATCCTAACAGGGGTAAAAAACAATAACAATAAAACACTCAAGCAACATGCCTGACAGAGGTTACCTCTGGTGCGAAAAATTCTTTCACTACTATCAACTCAAATTGAAACATGCCACCTGTCAATCATATGTTGCAAAAGTGGTCAAAATTTGATATCTGAGACACCAGTCAAGAGCTATATTACTCCATAGAGTACATCACTCCTACAGCTTGCACCATCTGTGTAGACTACTCCATGAGTGTGTGCTATGTAGATGTTAGACTACAGTACTTACTGTACAATATTACTACAGTGCATTCAAAGCTAGCTAACGAAGCCCTTCAGGTGGCATACTCCTATTAAAGTCTATATCAATCCGCCCGCCCGAGTGTTCACCTTCAGGAACAGTGCCAAAATGTAGTAAGAGAACATCTTTTTTGATATGCTATTAATCAGGATTTGGTTTTCTGTGGCTTACATGTTCAAGAACATGAATGGAAGTACATGTGGTACAAACATTGGGTCAATTGAGGCAATATTAGACCCCTCTAGGCCTCCCAGGAACAGCTACAAAATTTGTTTACTACTGAGTGCAGAGGTTTGTTTACAAGTGAAGAAAACTTCAGACTCTCGTAGCAAACTGTCTGCACAGTGAAGATACAGAAAATTGATGGTGCCATGTATGGCTAACTTGCCAGCTAACCAGTGATGGTTAGCATTTAGCTAGTGAGAAGTATCTAGACATAAGGGACCACATTACTTGTGATTTAGTGTGTAAGTCAATGAGGCTGTTACTGGGCATATGCTACTTACTGTACCTTAATCAGACAAAAGTTAGGACAAAGCAACAAATATGAAAAAGTGAGCAATATCACAGAGAATTTTTGGCTCAGCATTCACTATTATGTGGAAAAATTATTGAAAGCAAAATATCATGGAATAGCGTTAGATTTACAATGGAGATTGTGCGTTAAGGCAAGCTCTCTTGACAAGCCTGCTGGAAGTTCAGCAGGCAGTGTAGGGCATAGGTCAATCCAAGGTTAGCTATATATAGCCTTCTGTGCTTATACTGAATTAAGTGCATGTAAGGTGATGTATGAAGTACAGTACTCATGCACATTTAAAGGCCTGATGAATCTTCATTTCTATCTCTTATTTTGTAGCTTTGGAGGCTGCATTAAATAAATCATGTGATCCATATAAACACATTACTACAAGTAATAATAAGTCATAGTATATAGTGGTCTTGTGTACTTATAGAAACAATATTACGTATACATAGCAATATTTTCATTTTACTTCCCCTGACACTAAATCCCCATACAAGTAGAAACAAAGTTTTACTGTAAACCATACTTCAATTTCTTATGCATATTTTAATTTAACGGGTCGCCCTTTGATAGCTACAGTATAATACCAGATGATGATTTCACTACTTGGATGGAGCAGACCTCTGACAAGAGGTCCGAGTATTGGTCAGTTTGTAAAAGCTCATTGTGAAATTGAAATTTATTTTATGATGCTTTCCAAACTTTTTGACTAGGACAGTTTAATTGTCATTTTTACACTAAAAAGGCTTTTTCAAAGTTTTCAAACTCACCTTTGACCACCATAAACACAATGAGATTTGAATTCTCTCAGTTGGATCCACTGACCAAGTATGAAGTTAATTCAATATTTAATTTTGGAGTTACCCATGATTACAAATTGTCTGTCTCAAGTTACCTTTGACCTTCACATAAAACATAAAGAGATTTTGTTTCGTTTTTTAATTCATCATTCATTTTCTCACACACTATAAATTCAAATAACATGACAACAGGGATAGCCCAAATAATGGTTAACCTATGTAAGGCTTCCAATCGTTGTTAATTTGAACGTGAACTTTCAGATAGAGGTCAACTTACAAGGGCAATCGGTGATACCCCCTCGATGGGCCCTCGTTTGGTGCAACCTTGAATTCTGCTTCTTCATCACTTTCATCTGAGCTGCTGTCTGTGGCTTCAGAGTCCATTGAGGTTTGAATATGTTCAACGTTTGATCCAAGCCTTCGCTGGATGCCATCAATTTTACGAAAGACCTCTTTACCATCCCCTCGTTGCAGGATCCTCTGTAAAACTGAGGCGTGAGGGGTCGGTTTTGTGGTCCGACAATTACCTTGGGCATGCTTTTCACAGGGCAAGAAAACTGTATGTCCACTAACTTGTAACTGTTTTTGCCTACACTCTGTGCAGCCGACTGGAGGTTCGGCAACTTTGTCATTTTGCACGTGTGTCACGAACCATCCAATCTGATCCTTAGTAAATGAGCTTAGCTGAGTTAACTGCAACTGACGTAACCTCTCAATCAAATGTCTACTCCGTTCTTCAAGTGTTTGCTGTTTTGATGTCAGATCTGCTAATGATTCCTGACTAAAATCTTGTAATTCCCATTTAGTTTCATCAAAGGACGAGGCCGTTGGTGGAGTACTACTTTCAGATATTTCTGTTAATAGATCGTCAGCAATGTTCAAAACTTTGTCATCTGGGAATAGCTCTTTCTCAAAGCTTTTCCTCTCCAGCAATAATTCTGAATCCAGGGACAACAATGATCCTGAATCTAGAACCATATCTGAATCAAGGTCAGTAGTGCCTGACTGTTCATCAATGCTTAAATCTTTACTGTCATCTATCATAAAAATGTTTGATTCATTGCAACCTTCTCTCTCATTAACAAGTTTTGAGGCGTCTTCAAGGTTCTCCTTACTACGAAGACTGTCAATATGTGCCGAAAAAGAAACATTTGTACTGATCTCAGTGCCATTCACCTTATCAGAAGAACTCAACTCAGTACCATTCATTGTAGACCGCGTTCTTGCGGAATCCTCCAAAGCCCTGTGGTTACCATTGAGACCTTTGATTAGTTCTATTACACTACTGGTATCTTTTCCTTTCATGAGCTGGGTCAGATTCTCTAGATGGTAGAAGCCGTTTGAGTGACCGTTCAACCCGTGCTTGCCGTTGCTTCCGAAGTCAATCCCAGGTAAATTTGCAGAGATGATCTTTTCATATGAAGAAGTAACACCATCCAGCAAGGCTGATTGGTCAGTCACAGTATCCGATAGCAATTTGGACCCCGAGAGAAGATGTTGCTCAGGTAAATCTGGGCTTGAGGCAGAAAACAAGCCTTCAAAACCAGGATTGGCCGGTGATGCCGGGAGCTTGAAGTTGGCTGATTGAGCAGCAGTGTCAGTCAAAGCGGGTGCCATGGCAGCCATGCACAACCTGATTAAAAATTGGTACAATACGTGATTTCAGTGCCATCAATGTAAACAAAACAGTGACTACATTTCACACATCAAGTTCAATATATATGACTTTGTCAACTATGATGAGAGGCTGTTCTTTACCGTTACTTTCAATTGAAAAAGAAAGAAAGAAAAAAAATTAGGCAACCTAAGTTGCTCCTGGAGTGTCACACAGGTTATATGAATCCCAAAAGTGTCACATGATAGTTGATACTGCAGGGATTATGTATCCAACTGTGTATGTTATGTTTGCATAATCACCCTGAGCCATTTATTCTAAGGCACAGGGTGAATACTTTCATTGAGTCAAGTTACAGTACTCATGGTATATCCACAGCCCTCATCTTCCTAAGTTGATAACATCAGGCCAGATCACCTTCAAGACTTGACAAAAAGTTGAAAAGTAATGGCCAGTGAGTAGTAACTGCTTCAGACTCTCACCTACAGAAAGTGACATTAATACTTGCAGTTTTGGCTTCAGTATCTCCTCAAGTGAATTATTGGGTAGTGTTTACAATGTAACTTCCAGGTTATAACCATTAAGTGGTAACAGGTAGAAATAGCATGTTATGTAACACTAAGTCATAAATTCATAATAAAATTTGCTCAGCTGATTTACCCAAATCGTTCTGTTGCCTAACAGTGAGTTGTCTAATTAGTACTTCTTATGTCCAGTACTTTAATTATGAAGTCCACTTGGTTGCATAATCGACAAGACGGGTTATGATATGATGTATTTCGTTGCCTTTCCTCGGCCTAATGCAACTTCACGGACTACAGAGTACACATTGTAACAACGTAGGCCTAACGTTACAACAAGCATGCCAAAATCAAAACATTCAGTCATGTCTACCATTTAAGCATAAACGATACGTTAGCACGTGACGACACTGCCGACAACATAAGAAAGCTCGTATTCAAGGGTAGGAAAATATCGTTCCCAATGAAAAACAACCGCTACTATAGGTGACAAATATAAAATAATGGACAATGCGTCCACTCAAAATACTCGCTATTCGTGTGACCAGGAATTTGTAAAAAAAATCTATCAGAATATCGTTCTTTTCACGTTACGGGAAGCAGACCCACATGCGGTTCACAAAAACAGAAAAAAAATGTAACCACGTGACCTTCACTCCACGTTAACGTCGACCGCTCCCTTCATTCGAATATTTCCACAAATTCAAGCCAGAAAAGAGTTCAATCCAACGTAAATAAAAAACACACATTGATGGGATTGATATGCGTTACTTATATGCGTCAAAACGGTATAAATCCACTATTAATCCTTCAAAATTGTCAGGCGATGTTATCGTTGTGGAAGGTGTAGCCGGATAAAATGGCGCTCTGTAAAAAAAACATGGTGGAAAAGATGAACACAACAAACTACCGATGCAAAGCTATTAGCATATCGAGAAGCTCAATTATAGGACACCCTCCCGGAGAAATACATTGATTGGTTTATTTTAGCTGTTCATTCTAGTTTATTTACTCCCCGTATTGTAATGCAGAATTGCGCTTATGCAAGAGTAAAGTCTTATATTTTCATCAAATTGTTTGCTATTTTGCAATGAAAAACACAATGGTTTACTGGATACTGTAATTGATATTATTTATAAATTGTTCGAGCCATTTTTAATGCGACACTTGGATGTAAAGATGTATTCAATGCCTATTTACACTTGTGGAGTAGGTATTTTCAATCGAAAATGGAAAAACTTCGCGCCACAAGAGAAGTTTTGACTGAAGCAACACTGCAGTTGTAACACATCTGGCCTGAGTAGTAGTCAGCTAGCTTCGAGAATGTGATACAACCACTGAGAGATTACGAAGCTTATACACCGATATCAATGTGGCTAGGAAATACAACTCTGTGGAAAAGTTGTACGTTTCAGGAAATCAACAAATATTTCATATTTTATTCTTACAACGTATCATTCAGCTTGTGTCGTCCTAGTTCACTGAAGGTGATAAGTTCAACTTGTCCCGAATCCTAGCAATGACCTTAATTTGTATGTGTATCGTAGCAAAGAGCTGTATTCCAACTCCCTGATTATAGTCTCATTGTTCTACAGTTACGAGCTAATTGTAAATTTACAGAGACGTGCTACATAACAGACAACAAAAAACGATAGTAAGATAATCCAACTAACGGAGCATGAAATCAGCAACCATTTAAATTGAAATCAAGAATCCTTTAATTGATTGTATGGAATGAAATGTTTGATGTCAAAGGTCATTTGAGAATGCTAGTTCACAGGGCTTGCCGCACTGATTCTGTGAAAGAGTGTATACACCTCGATAGTGAAATGACGGATTATGAACAATGGGCGTAACGTTGTAGAAGGGGAGTGGGAGGTACAAAGTGTAAAAACTTGCTTTGAAGGGGGAAAAACAATAGAAAACTATAATATAAACAGGCTATAATCAGTCAAACTTTCAACAGGCCTAAATTGAGTAATTTACACACACTTGTATCAGTACCGCAGACAATTAACTACCTGCAACTGCGGCGTACCTACACAACAGGGACGATGGAGTCACGGGAAGGTGGGGGGGGGGGGGCTGGCGTTTTATCCACACGGTGTGCTGGTCTTCCATGATTTGCCCTATGTTGCACAAACACTAAGTGACGACTTCGGGGACCCATTTCATCGTGGCCCCCTTCTCCAACAT
>JAAAKB020000024.1:2222707-2239192 GCA_010014835.2 Apostichopus leukothele
GTTAACGGTACTCTCACATCATTGATTTTGGCATATTTGGTATTTGGTTCTCTTAGAGTCTCACTAAAAGTAAAGCTAAAATCCCATTAGTGAGGCCCGGAGGAGGGTGCGATAATTATCACTAGCGTATCTCTCCAAGTCACTGGTGTTTTCTGCATATATTTTTTGGGGGCACTTGGGCCATGGGGGTGTTTGAACACCCAAAACACCCCCCTTGGCTACGCGCCTGACAACTTATGACCTCATATTTGCAAAAGTCTTCAGAATGATTTTTTCACACTATTAGATACAAGCAAAAAACTTGAAAACTTGAACTTTCACACTTGATATGTGGAATGGATCCAACTCATATGGGAGAGGTGTGAAGTAGAAAGGCTTACAAGTTCTAATGAACTTGGCTTTATTAACACAATAAAACCAGCCTAAGCTAGAATAACCATGTAAACCAAACAGCAGGCCCACAAAACTTAGCCTAACACAGGGGATAGTTAATCTGGTATAACATTTCAAAACGTTATGCAAAATGGGCAAATAAGTTGCTACCAATGCCTGATGCAAATATATTGTTGGAAATATCATTACTCAAGAGTTACTTATTGTGAATTGATAAGCTTAGTGAAATCTCATCATTGTTGCTCTTTCTGTAAACAGAGTGGCATTCATGTCCTTGCCAAGATGTCACAACAGCCTCAGCAACCTCCTAGAAGGGTCACACCAGGGGCAGAGGTCACCACCTCAGCTAGTTTTCCCCAGCATGTGTTGCCTCAGGGCTACCCAGAGGTCGTTGATACCTTGACCTCATATCGTCGGATGCCTCAGTACTCGTAAGTATAATTTATTCAAAATTTTCCTTTTCTTTGCAAAGACAAAATATATCGGTGAACATTAGTATGTGCATCCAAATAATTACAAAATAAAATTAAAAACAATAGAACTATCTTCACCACACAGGATTGCCTCTATCAAACCTTTTGAGTGTTAAAATATATTTATTGTTTTGTTCTTCATTAGGATGAATACATCAGGGGGACAGGCAGGGGTGCATGCTGGACCTGTTCATCATCCTCAGCCACATCCCCCTGGCCCTCCTCAAGCTACTACTGGCCACCCTCAACAAGCGGTGCACCCAGCTCACCCTACTCAGGTAAGAACATGTAACATTGCTGAAATAGGAACTTGAAATAAAATGTGTCAATTGTTAGTACTAAAAATATTTTATTGAGCATGTAATATAAGTGTTTTTCCAGGAGATTGCCCTTAGAGGGAGCACCACAAGATGGTGTAGCATATAACCCAATTTAAATAGATCAGTGCCAGTCTGGGATAGGAATGCAATAGATTTGTGCTATTTTAAATTAGGATTCAGTGTCCGAATTGTGTTAGTACATAGGGTAAAGTTACACAAGAGTGTGCACTTCCTACGCCATCAAAAAGAAGGGATTGTAACAAATTAAACTCACTCAAATGTTCCATACAACTTTGGCAACCTTCTGCTGTGTGCTATGAAAAATTAAGTACCATATTAACACTCAAAAGAGTAGGACGTTTGAAAACACTTCCTGAATAAATGAAATTCCTATATGGGTACAAAGACATTTGAAGGTAATCGTTGACTGAAGAATTAGCTGCCAACCTCCAGGGAGTAATTTAGTGTTCAAATTTTGTGTAGCAGTTTCTGACATTTTGTCTCTTATAAAGTACTATGGTCCCAGTGTACCAGACTGTTATACGTCATTGCATTTGCCAATATTGTGTAGCATTTTGCAATGTGATACTGGATAAATTATTCCCTGACCTCTTAGTAAGCAACATGTAAACTGTAGTCACTAGCTTCAACCTGGCATTGTTCCACGTAGCCTTTGTCATCTATATATGTTAACGTATAGCGTTGTGCGGTAGTGCAAATTTCACGCAACCGGTAGTGTTGCAACATGAATCCCGGTATCGTAACTACTACCGAGATTTTCCTCAACATTCCATCTATGGTTCGAAAGCACTTAGTTGCAAGACTGTCAATGTCATTCATTCAGTGGCATAGCCTAAGCAACTACATACTCTTACATGCACGGTTATGACAAGAAAAACATTTAAATTAACACTCGTTATTAGGGCCTTTAATTTTTAACATACACTTTCAAAAAGAAAAACACAAACCTTGGAAAAAAGCACCCCACATCATCCTTCATTCACACTCAACGTACGATAATAGATTAACTTTTTCGCACATGGTTAAAACCTGTGATCCGTACACAAACAGAAATAGGGGATTCCCCACTATTCCATAATATTGGAATAGGGCAACCCTTCAAGTTCAAAAGTTCACAATGACAAGTTTTCAACTATCAACAAGTCACGACGTGTTTGGAACTTCAGACAAGAAGAATGTAACATTGGGGCTATGTTAATACAGGATTATAATCTTTATACAGTTAATCAGATGTTTTTTTCACCAGAAAATATGCTTTCAATAAGTACAATATTCATCTTTCGTACAAAAAGTTGTTAAAAATTAAAAAAAGTAGCCAAAGATAACTACTATAAATGACAGCGTGGAACCCTCTGCAATAATAAACGAATCCATTCTGAGACAGCATCAAATCTCAAGTACTGCACTGTGCGTACCAGTACCGTACCCTAGGCTATAATAATATACAGTCCCGGGCGAAGATGGATTTAAGCCTGATATACTCCCTGCGGTTTTGGCTCAAAAATTATTAAATCGTTATAATTGTTATATCAAATTGAGGTGAAATACATGTGGTAAGATTTTATACATGGGAACCTTCACAATCATCGTATGAAGGAAGAATAAATAACAAACAAACATTCCTGGTAGTATTTACATATTGCACTGTGATCGGGACTAGTCAATACCGGGATTCATTTGACTAGTCGGATCCTGCACAACGCTATTAACGTAGCACATACCATCCAGCCCAAGAGATTGTGGTGGTTAGCCAAAGCATCATTTGCAATTGTTAATGATGTTAAGACTACGGAAATTGGTGTAGTATATGTAGTGAAACTGATCATTTTAAGCAACTTACTAAAGCATCATTTCAGACAAAGTTGTACTTAAGCCTTTCTTGCTTCATGTGAAGTGTTTTTGGAAATACTATTTACAAGCATGCACTTCCTTGTCTTACTTGCCTTCCTTGTCTTATACTGTATCACTTGTTAATACATACGTTACTTTGTGTCCTTCTGTTGTGGTCGTAGCAAATGCAGTTTTCAAGCTTGCTTTAGGGCATTTCCCTTCACAGAACCTCAGTATCTCATATTTCCATAATAAATGTTCATGCAATTAGTTGAATACCAGTTTGCTGTTGCCTTGACCACAGTATCCATCCTACTGTGTAACTCTGCTCTGTGTGTTGGTATGATGTCTGATGTGTTCCCTGTTGTGGACACTTTGCTGTTTGGGTTTAAAAGATCTGATCCTTAAGGAAACTTTAAGGTGCTTTCCAACATGTTAAGATCCTTCTCTGCAATTCATCTTTTTGCTGCATAAAATTGAATTTATGAGATTTATCATTATCAGTGATCAACTAATCATTTTGCCATAATTTTTGAAAATGACGAAGTAATGATTTTGCAGCCAATTGTTGAAGTCCTCACTTACTAGATTTAAAGAATCTGTGATTTTGTTCCAAATTGTTAATATATTAAACTGAACAATTAATCATTTTGTTTAAAATTGCTAAGTGCTATGCCTTAAAAAAAATATTAACATTCTGACTGCAGCTTAGCATTTCCATAGACCATGTGCCTCAACAATGCAATATGTCTCAATAAAGACAATATCCCAATTAGAGACTTTCATTTCAAGTAATTTATCACAGCAACTCAACTTCTAAACAATTGTGAAAGAAATCATCTTGCCAGTAATATTTCAGAACACGAAAATTAAGTAAATAGGCCCAATAGTGTGTATCGTGTCATCTGGAATGGCTGTTTGAGAGCTCAATACTAAAGCTTTCTTTATGTACCAATTTCATAGTTTCTATGACATTGTTTCTATGACATTCTGTTGTTCTTTTTATGACGCACAGCCTCATATCGGACAGGTTCTGCCACTTCCCAATATTGGTGGAGGTCAATCAGGTCAACCTCCTCCCCAGACAGCTGGAGGCCAGCCACCTCAACAACAGTATCAGAGACTGAAGGTAGAAGATGCTCTCTCATACCTGGATCAAGTCAAACTCCAGTTTGGAAGTCAACCTCAAGTCTATAATGATTTCTTAGATATCATGAAAGAATTCAAATCACAAAGGTAAGTTGATCCTATACAACAAAAACGGTGCAAATTTTTAAAGGTTTTTTCTTCTGGTTTCCGTAAGACACCAGGTCTTACTTGTCAGTTGTCCAAACGGCAAATGTGGTTGTCCGAACAGCAAATTTGGTTGTCTGAAAAAATGCTGCAAAAGAACAAAGAGTGACCAATATGTACAGAGAGGTGTAGGTTTGGTGAATAGACCAGCTTTGGGGGTCCTTTTGGTAGATCATAGGCCTAGCCACTAGTTTTTGCATTATTTCATTCTCTCCTAGGTGACAGACAGGCGATACCAATTTATCTATTATTAATATTTTGGAAGTATTTAGTTTCAATGTAATCTATTTTAAGGTTAACAACTACTCCTCCGCTGTACGACCACCAAACCTGATTTTGGCTGTCCAAACAGTACACTTCTCACATTATCCTACAGTAGGATAAGTATAGCCATAAACTGTTAATTGATTATCATCCACTGGCCAAACAAGAACTTTGCTAAAAACTTTGCTTTTGCGTGATGTATGTACAGATCAATGGTACATTGATCACGGCTGTATATCAGCCTAATTCCAGACGACCAAGTTTACCTTCTGGACAATCTTTTTTGAGGTATAGTGCAGCTTGGCTAACCGACAATTTGCCTAGGCTGTTTTTTTGAGAAGCCAAACACACACTAATGTCAGGCTTAAAAGCATCCATAAATCAGTAGGGCAAGTGTGCCACATTGAAACTCTACTCAACAAATATGCAAAACAATGAAGATAAAACAAAACAGTTACTTTAATTATCAAGGGTACATTAAAGAGTCACAAATAGATGGCCCATTTATAACTCTAAGCTGGAGTAGGTAAAGATAGAAGATCTTCTTTGAAGGAATGGAAATGCACTCAGACTTCTCCAGATATAAAGAATGACAAGTCTATCCAAGTATTGACAAGCAGGATTCCTCACAATTATGATTGGTGAGAAAGTCAATAGGGTAAAAGGACTTCTTGAATATAAGGGTAAAGAATTATAAGAGTGGTTAAGTAAGTGCAGGTGAGAGGCAATCGTCTGTACTAAACGATGATGTATAAACCTCTGCTAGAAGTTACAGCGGTTGCGTGGCTTCACAGCGATGGTGTACAGTAGTGGATATCATTTAATCGTGTCATTTAATAAATAGTTGAGAGGTAAAGCAGTAACCCCATAACATCTACTTAGCCTCTCAGTAAACTCTCTACATTAGTGCAGACCATCATTTTAAAGCGTCCATTGTAGCTTTCCAGGTGAAACTCTCCTGGCATGCCAAAAACTAATTTATTTCTCTGTGACATTAAATTCAAGTCACATTTCAACTCGAAGCCCTTCTCCAAATTCATATTTAAGATAATGGGTGGCAATATCTGTTTTTATCAGGCATGAGCTTTTTCCGCGGATTTCTGTGATTTCTTTTCTTCCTCCGAGATTTACACCTCTCAATTTCCATGAATATCTAACAACAGCATTAGTGTATCATTTGATCCGTCGTTCACATGTTTTTCATTACGGATGCATATCCAACCTGCAAGGGGACAAAAACTTTTATCCTAACACACTGTAACATATGCAAACTGGAGCCTATACCACAATTTTTTTCTCTGGATTTTCATAGCCTTCCCAATATTATCGCAACAATATTTTCTTAAGTTTCCCATGATTTTCAATATTTTAGTATCATTAGAGTAGGGACAACTGGAGGGGAAGTGTAGTGCTGTAGCTGCTGAATATTATTTCAGATTTAAACTGACCATTGTGTACATTTTATGAACAGTGACTTTTTTATTATGGGTCGCCATGATTGAAAGAATGAAGTACGGTGAAAACGACAGGCTAGGCATGTGGCTTCAATGTGCACATTTTGTGTTTGAAAACTTTGCTTTGAGTGTTTTAATAAATTCAAAATTCTTTATAAAGTAAGCACCAAAATGTTGTCTTTAAACTTCTAATTTCTCAGAGCTTCCAGGGGCTTCGACCCCTGGACCCCAACCGGGGCGTTGCCCATGGACCCCACCACGTTAGTATAGTATAACCCACAAAGTTCAGTGATTTTTGTTTTACCCCAGGCTCATCCCTGTTTCATGAATTGATGAGTGTTAATACCAAACTAGTTGCATCATTTGTTTAGCAGCAATAGTTAATTTTTATCATTTTATTCATTGTGAGCCGCCACTGGGACATTGAACCGGATGAGATGAACCAATGGGCTATGGTTA
Source organism: Apostichopus leukothele (assembly GCA_010014835.2). Classification (NCBI taxonomy): domain Eukaryota; kingdom Metazoa; phylum Echinodermata; class Holothuroidea; order Aspidochirotida; family Stichopodidae; genus Apostichopus; species Apostichopus leukothele. The sequence goes on from JAAAKB020000024.1 coordinate 2,229,215, forward strand.
TTATTATCATTTTAGTTACAGAAAGGAAGTTACTTAAATGAGTATAACCCTAGTGCATTGTAACAGCTTTTGTGATTGGCTGAAAGCTACCTATGTATACTACTGCATGAAGAGAAAGAAGCCAAGCAAAATGTCTTTTTTATGCAAGATTTTGTCTGATAGACAAAAAAATTCATTAAATAAATCTTGTTTGTAATTGTTGTTACATAGAAAGAACATTTTTTAATAGGTGATAATTTTGAATGAAAAACGACTTGCAAAAAAGGGATTTTATTTTTGTTTAAAAACGAATATCAATTTCTTAGACACTACCAGGGTTTACAGTTAATATATTCAGGGAGCCAAATATATATACAAATTTTATTTTATTTTTTAAAGGATAAAGGACCACCCCCTTAAAAATGCAAGCAACTAAAAAAATTGTTGAAGATAACACAGTCATCCTAGTCTTACCCACATTTGCAGATATTTGAGACTATGGTAAAAGAATTGATTGTTTTATTTGCAAAAGTGTTTTAAACAAGTTGAAAAAGACATCCATTGGTTTCACACACTCTGAACTGTTAGATGGAACAGCTACAGGTGGCAACTTGCTTAAATTGGATCTATACAGTTAAATATTAATGTAGGGTTCTCATTTATCTTGACAATTCATTTTTGTCACTTTTTTCTCATTTTCAGTATTGATACCCCTGGAGTCATTAACAGAGTGTCAAACCTATTCAAGGGTCACCCTGATTTGATTGTAGGGTTCAACACTTTCTTGCCACCTGGATACAAAATTGAAGTTCATGCCAGTGACCCTACCAAAATAAACTTCACCACACCAAACCAGTCTACTCCAAAGTCATTACCCTTGGCAGTTGGCCCACCACCAAACCCTGTTAGTGCTGGAAATGTAATGTCAGGACCGCCTGCCCCTGCCATTCATTCCCAACAGTCTGTGGGACCGGCCCAGCCAAATCCCACCTCTGCACCACAACCCCAGCAACCATCTTATCAAAATCCGATGTCAGCAGCATTTAACAAGGTCAGTCATTTACAGGTAAGATAAGGTGGTCACCAGGGATGCAATAAGAATATATGTTATGGAGAGGGGAAATGGGGACTAAGATGTTATTTCTTTCTGGGTGATGTTTCTGGGGGGGGGGGAAGGGGTCCCTCTCCCATTAAGGAAATTTTGTAACATGGATGGCTCTCAGATGCAAAATGGTGCTATATTTTGCAACTTTTGAGCTGCTTAGTTTGTACTGTACATATATATGTAACAGTGTCAGGTTCTGCCCCTGGTGGTTATTAAGATATCAGATTTTAATATGCAAAACCTTCAAGTATGTGTTAAGTTATATACAGAATTTTCTATATGTAATCTGTATATAAATTGTGTTGCACTGTAGCTGTTTGTGATTTTGACCAAGTCGTGTAAAATTTCCACAATCGGATATCCCTCAATGTAACAAGAAGTATGTGGCTACAAGAACTTGGTTATGAGTCCATTGCCTGTTCTATCCAATAGGGAGCAGTAAGTGCCCATAAATTTAATATCATGGGTTATTTGTTCCATTTTCCAAAACTTTGAACATGACATTCCTTGGTGTGATTTTGACCTCAAAATTTACGAAATTATGTTTTCAGGAACTCAATTTGTTTGTATTGGCCAACAGCTTTAAAGTCACCAAAGTTTAAAAGAGAATGCTTTAACCAATTGGCAGTTCTTTAAATAGTGTCAAATACTGGATACCTCATCTAGCTATTTCTTTCATCACTCACTCATCTCCAAACAACATTTCTTGACTTTGTGAATCCATGGTTCCCAGTACTGCTGAATTTGGCTAGATTCCACCTCTTTGTTCCTTCCTGTGTACAAAATAGCTCTGGTATTCAAGGTCACAACCCTATTTGATTCCTTGCTGGAGGCAGAAGGAATGTATGGGATGGTGATGGGTGTGTGTGTGAGGATGTATGTGACACTTGCTTGTAAACACTATAACTCAAACAGTTCATGGTGAATTAACTTCATACTTGGTATGTGGATTATTCTTATTGAGTACAAGAAGCCTATTTGTTTGCCATGAAGCTCAATGGTCATTTGGGGTCAACAGAGGTCAAATATGAAAACTTTGTTAACATGATAACTCCAAAAGTTTGTTGAACTTCATACTTGGTGTACATCCAGCTGAGAACAAGAACCCTATGGACATTGGTGTAGGTCAAAGGTCATTTTCAGTCAACATTTAAGTTTAAGGTCTTCAACAATATATACAGCTATCCAGGAAAAGAAACCTGCTTCAAAGAGGTGATAGTCTTGCTTTAAATGCACACAAACAGGCCCTTATCATATTTCACCCTTTAAGCTTCAAGGGGTCAACAGGTTATCTCAAATGGTGGAAAAAGAAACAAAATTGGCCCAAGGGGTCAATAGGTTATCTCAAACGGTCTCAAAATTTGCCATATTCTCTGTGATTTATACACTAGATGACTTTTGCTTTGGCAGTAAGTTGTGAAATATTCACAGTGTATAAACAATTTCATGTAAAGCTCTCATTCATTAATAACAATTATTAAAGGGATGGTTGGTCACAGCTGATTTGCTAGCTAACAATTGGTAAAAGAAAATGTTCTTCTATCCATAATCTATGTGTCTTTATTTCACATGGGAAGACTGTTCTTTCTGGATATTGAAACGATTTGGAATAAAAAGTGCCATACTGTAAAATCCTTACCAGTGAATGATATGGTTGATGCCCCACAAGGAAGTGCTTAAATGAGAGCTGAAAATCTCTCATCTTTTCTGATTCTTACTTAAAGTCTCAATGTGTGTTTGCCAAATTTAAAAAAATGGACTAGTCTACAATAAGTAATTCTCTGCATATAGCATGAAAATCTTAAAGAGCATTAGCAAGGAAGTATCATCCTCATCGTTGTCATCTTCATCATTTTCACCATCCCTTTCATGTTCACTGGTATACAGAGTGGGATGTATATTTTGTGTTCAGATGGAGTGGTCACAGATATTATATACCCAAAGACTTGGACGGTACTAATTGTATAAATGTTATAGCTTGGTCTCTCCTCTGTACCTCAGGCACCAGTGCTTCCTCCCGTTCCTTCACATTCTACCAGTCATGCCGCCGCAGGTGGACACACCTATTCCCAGCCCCCCTTACCTAGTGCTCCCCACCCCAACAGACCAAACGCTCCAGCGAGTCAGGGTTCGACCGGAAGTCAGCCAGTGGAGTTCAACCATGCTATCAACTATGTCAATAAGATCAAGGTATGTGTTTTAAATTTAAAGGTCATCTCTATTGCCTTCATCTTTAAAGAAGCTTAAGATTGTATAAAAATGTTTTAAAGTAAAATATGGTTCTAACACTACATGGAATTATTGGAAAATGTAAAACGTGGCACAAATTAGACAATTACATGTTCCATTGAGAGGTGTCTTCTGAAACTGCTGTACAAAAATTCTTGCATGTGCTCACTTTTGGTCAAGTTTGGTCCTTCTGTCATATTTATTGGAAGACTGATGACCTTTAAAGTCCCTCATTTGTTAGTTATTTGATCAAGTTTGTGTTATTGAAGCAATCGCTTCATTATTTGAATTAAAACTAAGCTAGTCAAGCTAATGACCTACGTTGCAATGAAATTTTAGCATCAAGTCTCATCACAAAATTTCTTAAATATCAACTCAAAAAAAGTGTCTTTAAAGTATTTGTTATTTTAGAAAGAATGGTCATCATCCCTCTAACAAACACAAACATTCGCTTACTCTGAATTGAACTCCCATGATTTTGTTGGTGGTCAGTATTCATTAAGACCAAATTGAGTTCAAATCTATTAGTTTGTTGACCATCTTCTCTACACGATTTTTTGTCAATAGAACCGCTTCCAAGGACAGCCGGAGATATATAAAGCCTTTTTGGAAATCCTGCATACCTACCAAAAGGAGCAGAGGGCTGTGAAAGAATCGCAAGGGGTCCACAAGCCCACCCTCTCAGAGACTCAAGTATTTGACCAAGTGGCTAAGCTCTTCAAAAACCAAGAAGACCTACTCCAAGAGTTTGGTCAGTTTTTGCCTGATGCAAACGGATCTACTGCTGTGACCAACGTAAGTTGCCTTACCTGTTCACTAATCTATGCTAACAGGATGTATTTCAGTAGTGTTTGCTTGTATTTCAGTAGTGTTTGCTTGTATTTCAGTAGCATTTGCTTCTATTTCAGAAGTGTTTGCTTTGACAGCATATTAAGAATTTGTAGGTTAAATTTAAAAAAAGTAGAGGAACAAAACATGGGTATGAAACTTGTGCCAGGTTTCATTCAATTTTACACCTTTGGACATGTTTGTTTCTGACTTGTTCCACTCTGCAGTCCATCTTCCATGCCTCAAACCATGCTGTGTCACTCCGTAACGATCACGATAGTATCACCCGTAAGTTTGAGCCCAGCAGTACGCAGAAGCACCGTACCACTGGATCCAGCAATAAGAGATCAGCCCTGAGCCATTCAAATCTGTCATCAAAGGTTTGTGACATTCAGTTTCAGCGATTTGAAGTGGGGAAGAATAGTTATTTCTGAATGTTTTTCATTTAACATTTGTGGTAGGCAAAGGCTGCTAAAAGTGTCAACACTGAGTGCTCCTGACAGCATGACTGGTTTTACACATTGTTTGGATTTTGTTACGCTGTAATGAGAAAATCTGCAGAAACCAACTTTGAACATAATCATTTCTAAACTCTAGGCTTGACTGATTTTATTTGTTCTGTCAAAGGTTTTTTGGTGATGTAAGAAAAAGAAAAACCAAAGTTTGTTTAGCTATTTTCAATTTCCAGGTCGAAGTCTTCTTACTAGTGACAAAGATTGATTTGTAATCCTTAGTGTTAATTACTGTTTATAATGGTGTAAGTGATAGACAAAACAGACACCATATTTTCAAGCAACTCTAGTTTGGGCCAGTGCAAAAAGGTTGTGGCCTCTAGTTTGCTGAGTTAAATATACATACTTTATGTGGTGTGTCCTATGTCCAGAATTTTGTGTTTACTTGGTATAGGCAGGTAGGTAACTTATGCAACCAACCTGTTTTTAGAAGATGGTATTTGAGGTCAAATTGTAAAAATCATGAAAGCTTGGTTATCTCCAGGCTCATAATGTGAAAAAAACTTTGTACATGTATCATAGTTGGCCTAATGATGTGCAATAAGTATAGTCTTTGATGTTTTCCTTCTGGTGAAATTCAGCTTTTGTAATATAGCAAGTTACCCTTGGAAGGGGTTGTCACTTAAGTTCATTTTGGGGGAGAAGGGGGGGGGGGGATTTAGAGGGGAAAAGAAAAACATCTGGTTTTGTTGGCAAGAAATAGTTGTGAAATGCTGAAGAGAAATGTCAGATTAATTGAATTTGTTGTTTGAAGTGTGTCTTCAATGGTTGATTCAACAGAAACAGAAGGCTTCAAGTCAAGGGGTCAGTATGACAGAAGCCAGGAAGTATGGAACATTTACAGAATTTATATTCTTTGAGAAGGTAAGATATCAACCTGTTTGCCAAAGCCTTTTTTTCCACTGAAAAAAAAAATAAGTCTGTATGTCTTTTCATATGTGCACTACTAGGGAGATCTCTTTCAGTCTGAATTTGTTTGTGCTTTGTTTACTATCTACAATACTGTGTATGCTATGAATGTTCTTGCAGGTACGAAAGGCATTTAAGAGTCAAGAGGTTTACGAGAATTTTCTGAGATGCTTGGTACTCTTCAACCAGGAAATAGTCTCTAGGGGTGAACTTGTTCAACTTGTGACACCATTTCTTGGGTAAGTTCATAACAAAAATTAATGACCCTCCAATGTGCCTATGCAAACTTCAGAAACTCAATTACTCTCTGGGGTGTTTCACATTGTAGTAACTTGCAAATGAATGTGTCAGAATGACTCTTTCAGAGCTGAAACAACATTGTGCTTAACGGATGGTTTTAGGCGCAAAATATTTGTTTGATATGTTGTAGACTTAAAATCCTCTGCTAGTCCAGGTTGAACTACAATACCACTTTATGAGAAATGGCCCTTCAACAGCTGTGGGTAGTCAATTAAAATGACTAGACCATATTGTGTAGTACTCATCATTAGGTCAGTACTTCAAATGCAACACCCAATAGGACAAAACAGAGACTGTTTTGGCCTCAGATGACATATTTATAATGTATTACAAATTGCTTCCACAATAATTGGTGTAGAAAGTCATCCGAGGGTACTCTGTTGGTTATATGAAGTTATAACAACTTGTTTTGATTGAAGGATGGATTGACATGAATATTTATTAGGCCTGCAATGTTGAGCTAAAATTCATCTTTAATTTAACTTTAAAGGAGCATTCCAGAGATTGAATATTCTTTCAAAGGTGAACATTTTGAAAACCGGAATAGCTATAGATACATTGCTTGCACTCAGATGTTTTCATTTTTCATGGACTATAAGATGTCAAGATCAAAATTATGTCTGCCTAAAGTCATCATTTAACAGACATAGTTCTGACTTTTAGTATTGACTTGACCATTAGCATGCATTGCATACATCCTTTGCCTCTTAATATAACTCAATCTTTGAACTTTTACTTTCAACTTCCTTCATTATTTTGATTACTTTTTCAGGAAATATCCAGAGCATCTGAAATGGTTTAAGGAATTTCTGGGATACAAAGATATTGACAAAACAGAGACGCCACGCCCTCACAAAGAAAGAAGTCAAGGAGAAATGTACACAGAAATTGGTTAGTTGTTTCTGCCAAAAACAAACATCTTAATGTAATGTTGCTTGATTGCCTTGCACCCATATAACACTGACCTCCTGAAAGAAATGATTTTTCATAAATTACAAAAGTGCCCTTGTAGTCCTTTCTATTGAAGACTGTCAAGATAAGTTAGTTTCTTTGTGTGTGCCTTTCCTTTGTGTTACCAAACTTTAAGAAATGTGTGGAATTAAGATTTAATTAGTTTGCCGAACTAAGTTGACAATTCTATCTTCGTAAAGTTTGTTAACCTTCCTGTATACATTAGGTAATAATAAACGATAATTCTTTAGCAGTAATTGAGCAAATATTGGCAAGAAACAGAAAGGTCACTTTTGTGAAAAGAGAGCTTGAAAATGGCTGTTTCACAATATTAACAGCATGCATAAATTGATGACCTCTTTACAGATTTTTCAAACTGCAAGAGATGTGGGGCCAGCTATCGTGCTCTACCCAAGAGTTACACTCAGCCTAAGTGCAGTGGAAGGAATGCTCTCTGTACCCAGGTCATAAATGACACCTGGGTGTCTTTCCCGTCATGGTCCGAAGATTCTACGTTTGTTACGTCTAGAAAGACCCAGTATGAAGAGCACATCTACAGGTGTGAAGATGAAAGATATGAGGTAGGCTATCAATGTCATGAAATAAGTTTTATAGCAAACTTTGATGCACAGCAGAGTTATACAGTCCTGCACTGGTGTTGGTGCGTAGCAGCAGTCTCTACAGAATGGAAGAATTTATTAGTCTTTCCTTTTGCATAGATAAACTTCAGAAATGTCAAACTTGCTGTGCAAAGTGTAAACACTTGTATAACCTACAATGTGGAACAGTTTGATTGGAAAGTTATTTGCTGGAGAGGTTTAAACAAGAAATGCAAATCAGGAACCATAATGCCATTGCTTTGCTTCATTGGTTTCTGAAACACCATCTTAAGATGACAGTTGAAGCTACAGTTCAAACAATGAAACTCAGGTCAAGGGGGACAGAGAGAGAGATGATAAACCATGTGGTGGTTTGTAAGTACAGCAATAGGAAAGGATTACTTATCAGAGTTTTTGAAACGAACTGTTAACAACGTACCATGCACTGACCCAGTACTGTGTGTGGCTTTTGTCTTAGGGATTGATAGGATACTGTGCTGTCATTGATCTGGTACTCTTCATTGCATATGCAGTAGTAGTATAGGATATGACATGCCCTATGTTACTACTATTCTGACAGCAATTTTTACATGTGCGATAGGTAGGTAGTATAGAATAAGAACATGCATTGTACAGCCAATGGTCTACTACTTATATATACATATGCAACAGCTCTGGTATTGTGTATTTAGACATGCATTATGTTGCCACTCTTGGAAGCCTGCAGAATCACTCTTCATGATACTAATTTAAATTCAACTAAAAAAGAGTCATTTGCATTTTCTGTTGTTTCACTTTATCTTGTAGCTTGACATTGTCATCGAGGTCAATACTCACACCATCAGGGTTCTGGAACATGTGAACAAGAAACTCTCTCGTCTGTCTCCAGAGGAACAGGCCAAGTTCAAGTTGGACAATTGTCTTGGGGGGACGTCTGAGGTGCTTCATCGGAAAGCCATTCAGAGGTTAGTCTCACCGTAGCTGTGCAAACTTTTCTTTTATATTGAAGCAAGTGATTATTTAATAAGTAATTATTTAATTTATTAAGTAAATTACTACAGAAAGGCAGTCAACAAACTAGTTAACAGTGTTCCACAGGGACAGAGTCTGGTTTCTTAAATGTCAAGTGTCCTGTATGTAATTGTTTGTCTGTATGTTATTTGCCTATGATAAAGTTTCTGCACATGTGCTTTATTACAAGGGCTCTGACATACATTGTGACTGATGTCAGAAACAAAATGCGACCAGATGTCAGAAATCAAAATTCTACAGTAAGACAAAATGATGCAGCAGACATTATGTATAGGTTTCCCTTTTGATTCTAAAATATCTTACATTTCCTCTGCCTCTCTCCTCAGGATTTATGGAGACAAAGCGGGTGATATCATCGAAGGTCTGAAAAAGAACCCAGCAGTAGCTGTGCCATTAGTATTGAAAAGGTCAGTTAATTTAGCCCGCCGATTACTCACCATTTTCTGGGAGCATTTTTTTTTAAATATATAATTTGGAAAGAACACAAAATCAAGTGAGATAATGACATAGCTTACATTGGAGAAAACTAGTATACAAGAATTTTATACATTATCTTGCTCTAACATCACAAATGTAATACTTATGCAAAATTTCACAATGTTCCATCCTTGTTACAACGTTTTGTGGATGATATAAACTGGTTTCATTTGCATGTGAACTAGTTTCATTTGAAAGTAATTCCCGTTAAAACTTGATGATTTGAATACGACCTACATCTCTTGTACAGGTTAAAACTTAAAGACGATGAATGGCGGGAGGCTCAAAGAAGTTTCAACAAGATCTGGCGGGAACAGAATGAGAAGTACTACTTGAAATCACTTGACCATCAGGGGCTGAACTTCAAGCAGAATGACGTCAGACAGTTACGCTCAAAGAGCCTTTTAAATGACATAGAAACCATATTTGATGAGGTAATGCTTTCTCGCTCATGCATGTGCCTTTAGTTTTTTCCACAATGGATATATAATATTGTGCTATGGTCTTTTTGAAAAGGGAAGTTGTATCTTTGATGCTGCTTTTCCATAAATTTTGAAAACTTGGTACCTTTACATCTTATCAAAGTTAATACAGTTGATACAGATGAGGAGAAAATGTGTCTTGGTTTGAATGTTAAGTTTAAGTAGTGGCATTAAAGACAAACTGTTACACTTTCTACAATAACATCATAACCTGTTGGTCTTCCTACAAGGTTGCACATTTCATTCTTCACTTTAACATAATCAGAAAGTGTTCTTTTAAAATGCCTACATGTGTAGTAAAATGCTTCCTAGTTATATTAGGCCTAATTATCACATAATTAATCACATAACCTACGCCGAGTGCCTACAGTGAATCGCACAAAGTGACTTCCGTAACCATCGTACGAAAGTCCTCAATCTCTAGGCGTAATTCCATAGTTGGAGCCTGGATTTTAGTGGAATTCAAAGTTTTGGGCACAAAATATGCCAATTGTGTACAGATATGCCTTGAACCCATGGAGTTTGTACATTTTTGTCCAACATGTCAATTTTGGCCATAAAAATCACTCAAGCGT